>VDFB02207575.1:32783-50262 GCA_007258455.2 Sequoia sempervirens | reverse complement strand
AAACAAATAGGACAATAGATTCCTCTCACCAAGATGAGTGAGTATTAAATTACTCCATTGCCTATAGTTCCCATTCTCCAAAGTAATTAAGTCACCCATTTACAAACATATGAGCTCCGAAAGCCAAAAAAGAGATCTGTCTTCAACCTGGAAAATATGGCACAAAACTGCAAAATCCCTGCAAAATATCTGCACCACTGAAAAGTTGACTCTTCCAGCTTTCCAACGATATCTCGTTTCTGAAAAATCGCCTTCGTATGCAAAAGTTATGATAAAATGAAAAAAAGGCCTATAAAAGGCACTATGGGGGCAAAACAGACAGGCTAAAATGGTGCAAATTTTCGGCACTTGAGGGCTACAATTTGGTCACCAATGTGACCTCGGCTTTTGCAGAAGAAAAAAACAATAAGAGGCACCCACAATAGGCGCTAGAGTCTATACCCTAGCCTATTACTCAATCCATCGGCCATCCTAACATGGTCGGCATTTTACAAATGTAAAACAAAGTTTATAAAAACCTTTGCTAAGAAGCTGACAAAGATGTTTTACAATATAAGATATAAATGCAAATCATAGCCAGGATGAAGTACCAAGGATGCCGGCCATGAAAGAGCCTTGTACTAGCTGAGTAAAGACCGACAACGTCCTCGGATCTGCGGATTATGCATTGGTCATGCGACTGACATGTGATGGTACCCGCTGACTGGTGTAAATGGAGAGCACCAGATCGGGCGACAATGAAGAACCCGTGAAGATCTAAGGCACCCTTGATAATAAATATGGCCCGATGGAGATTTCACGGTATGTGTACCAAAAACAGCCAACAAATCCTCATTGGAAGAACAGATGACCACTTAAAGAGCTTTAACTGGCTCGTACCACAGACTAAGGATAATGAGGAGACCGATGCCCTAAAAAAATGCAGTGTAATGAATGCGAGCCACAAATAGCCGATGAGAAAGGCGATCCCGACGAGTATGTCAAATCTGACGGACTGCTCGACGCAGAAAAGAACCTTCGTACCAGCTGACCCTGAAATGAATGTGATCGGTGACCGGTCCGAAAGACAGATCTGACGCAGGTACCCTGCAGAATATCCGAGATCTGACAGCAGAATATTTTATAGATACCGACCCAAAAAAAATCCGCAGAGATTTAAAGCCCACAATTTAATAAAATTTGCCCTGATTTATAATTAAGCCCGATAAAATAATAATTTTGCCCCAAAATTACAGATAAATCGCAGAAAATATTTTCAAAATATTTTTGCGAAAAATGGAAAATTCGTACCGCTTGGGAGGCTGTCCCAGCAAAAAAAATTTTGCTTCAAAAACAACTTTACCCAAATATAGGCAAATTTACAGTCAAAATTCGTCTGCGGAACCTTCTGATCTCAACCGTGAGGTTATTGAAACCCCAATCTGCACCCAGCAAAAATCTTCAAGCCAGAATAATAAAACCCTCAGATTCGGGAAGGAGTCCGCAACCTGGAAGCTCTGATACCATGTTAGATTTCCAGAATCTGTTGCTAGACAAAAATACTTCCACACAAGAGAGATTGATGGCGAGAATGCTTGCTTCACAATGCAGGATTGATTAACGATTGAATTGATTCAAATGTACAAGATGAGGCTTGCTTATAAAAGGAAAGCATGCAACAACTAAATCTTATCTTGAGCAAAAAGATAGCTCGATAAGATAAGGATAAGATCCTATAACTTAGGAATTAAAGATTGCCTAAGTAAACTTATGAAGATGTAATTAAATAGTTAATTACCAACGCAACCAGAGAAATGAAGTGAACAAATCCTTAAGAAAGAGGGGATTTTTTGGAAGCAGAAATCCAAGGTTCAATGGCTAAAAGAAAGTGAGAGGAACACCTCTTTCTTTCATATTTCTGCTATTAAACATAGGAAAAGGAATCAGATAACCAAGTTACACAATGCTCAAGGTGAGATTGTCAATTCACCTTCCCTGATCGATTTAGTGGTTGTGGATTAATTCCAGAAGGCTTATGCACCTCCTGATGAGGTTCCTAACCCGACTCTTGACAAACTGTTACTTGACCCGCTCCCGACTTTAATTTCTCAGAGTGATAATCTGGCGATCCTCAATGTTGTCGCTCCTAAGGAGGTTAAGTTAGCCACTTTCAACATGAGGGCTTTCAAAGCTCCAGGCCTTGACAGTTTCCTTCTGGCCTTCTTTCAGAATTTCTGGGAGATTGTTGGTGAGGACCATGTTCTTGTTGCTAGTGATTTCTTCAAATCTGGTAAGATTCTTAAGCAACTAAATCACACTTTCATAGCTTTAATTCCTAAGGTTTTTGATCCTCAACATATGGTTGACTTTTGCCCCATCAGTTTGTACAATACTTTCTATAAAATCCTCTCTAAAATCTTGGTTAACCGCATCAAACCACTCCTTGATAAAATTATCAGCCCAACACAAAAAGGGTTTGTGCCTGGTTGACATCCTTGATGCTACCATAACCACTCATGAATTACTCCACTCCATGGATAGATGCAACTATGTTGGTATGACCCTTAAGCTTGACATCTCTAAGGCCTATGATAAGGTGATCTGGAATTTTGTCCCTAAAGTCCTTGCTAAGTTTGGGTTCAACCAGTTGGTGATAAATATAATAATGGAATGTGTTACGATGGTCAAGTTCTTTGTTTTCGTTAATGGGTCTCCCTTTGGGATTTTCTTGCTAGGAGAGGTATCAGACAGGGAGACCCCCTTTCACCTTATTTGTTCATCATGGTGGCAGATGTCTTGAGTAGGAATTTCTCTAATAAGTTGTTAGAAGGGTCCATTAAGGGGATTAAGGCTTCTTCTCTTGAGCCGACAGTGATCCAACAATTTGAAGATGATACCTTTCTCTTTGGGAAAGCCTCTATGATTGAAGCCAAGAAATGGAAAAATTGTCTCAACTATGTTGCTTGCTTTGGACAATGCATCAACTACAACAAAAGCATGATCTACTTCTTTAACAACACTTTGAACCTGCAAACTTGAGTGACTGTCGTTCTCGATTGTTTGAGTGGTACGCTTCCTTCGGTTTATCTTGGGTTACCCCTTACTGTCAAAGAAGTTACTACTGATTTTTGGAATTCTATTTTGGAAAAGATCCAAAGGAAGCTGGTTGGATGGAAAGGCTCCTTGCTTAGCCATGCTGGCAAATTGCAGCTTCTTTCTTCTGTTCTTCAAGGCACCCATGTCTATTTTCTATCCATTTTCAAGATGCCTAGATATATTGTTCAGAAATTTGAGAAAATTCAAAGGACCTTCCTATGGTCGGGGACCAAGGAAAAAAAGAAATTCGCCTTGGTTAAATGGGACAAGGTTTGCCAACCTAAAAATTGTGGTGGGCTTGAGATTAGGACTATCTCTAATTCCAATAAAGCTCTTATGGCCAAAGTGGGTTGGGACCATCTAAGGAATAGGAAGGATTGGTGCAAGATGATGAATGTTAAGTACCTACAGAACTGACCTTTAATTGACTGCCTATCTAAGACTCACCCTTCGGGGTCCTTGGTTTGGAAGTGTATATGTAGTCTTCAAGATCTTCTGAGAAATGGGATCAAATGGAAGATTGGTAATGGTAATAAAATCAAATTCTGGGAGGACACTTGGTTAATTGACTCTCCCTTGGCAAATTCTGAATTCAGGAATCTTATGGGATTGGCTCAACAATCGTATGGTATTTATATTAGTGATTATCTCCTTGGGCCTCTGGGTGGTAGAAAATGGAATGATTTAGGTCTATGTTGCCCTTTTTCCCCTAATCTGTGTCTCCTTGCCAAAAATCTGCAGGAATTGCTCTCTCACCAGGCTTCTTGCTTCGTGCAAGGGGATGAATTTTTCTGGATTCATGATAATTACGACAATCTATTAGTTAAATCGGCTTACAATCTATTGTCTGACCGGGGTGTTGGCATTGATTTATGGAGGAAGATCTGGAATCGTCACATGATTCTGAAAGTTAAATTCTTTTGGTGGACTTTCTGCCATAATAGGATTCTTACCCAGGACAATATGAGGAAAAGGGCTTCCAGATACCCAACAAATGTTTTTTATGTAAATGCAATGAAGAATCGTTGGACCACCTGTTGTTACACTGCTTGTTTGTTGTGGAGGTGTGGGAGTTGGCTTTAGGAAGATTGGGGATTCAATGGATTATGTGTAAGGATATCACTTCCTTTATCTTGAGTTGGTCTGGACCCTTTACCCACCCTTTACTTGGTGAAATTTGGAACTAGGTCCCTCCTATTTTATGCTAGTGTTTATGGAAAGAGAGGAACAATAGGATCTTCAAGAACATTGAGATGAATCTGAAATAGGTGTTTGGTATTGGGTCTCGGCTCATTGTTGAAAATATCTCGCTTTTCAAAGGAAAAAACCCTAACAAAGGTCCAACTGAGGTGGAAATAAGAATGGCAAAAGCTAGGCACCAGAACCTAGATGCCAACTCTTATGACAACTCTAGGTCCCTAGATTGGAGTACCACTATTTGGAAACCCCCTGAGAGGGGCTGGTATAAACTAAATTTTGATGGGGCTACTAAGGGCAGCCCAGGCAAAGCGAGTATAAGAGGTGTGATCAGGGATTACAAAGGAAATTTTGTGGCTAGTTACACTAGGGGGATTGGTGTTCATTCTTCGATGATTGTTGAAGCTAGAGCGTTGTTGAAGGGCTTATAGGTGGCTATGTCCATGGGGATTGAGAATTTGCATATTGAGGGTGACTCAAAGTCAATTATTGATGTTGTTAACTTTGACAGATTATTGGGGTGGAGTACAAAAGATATTCTTCTTGACATTAGACTCCTAGTGTCTAAGTTTAATTTATAAGTTGACAACCATATTTACAAGGAGGCGAACCAAGTGGTTGATGCCTTAACCAATCTTGGCTCTCACTGGAAATTGGTCAAATGTTGGTGTGCTCTGGGGAACCTACCTCCTAACATTCAGGGTTTATTATTGAAGGAACAAAGCCCTTACTTGACCCATGATGATAACTGAGCATGCTCCTACCTAGATTTTTTGGGGGGTCCACATGCTTATCTGTTGGGCCATGTGGACAAATTTCACCGAGGAGATGGATAACAAGTGGCAGAATTATAATTATGAGATGGAGCCCGATTTGAAAAAAGAAATCATGAAATGTTGCGATAAGTACTTGATTATTAACTCTAAGATGCATCGTACCTTACGTAATCTCCTTTTGGGGATCTTGTTAAGCTATTGTATTTCCAAGTTCTTTGATTTAGATTCTGATATGACTAATAATTATGAGATAAAGCTCCTTATTGGCCCTTTTTTGTCCGCTTTCTTGGCTCTGCGTCTTTTAGCTATCCTTTTTGGGTTAACCATCTTTGGCCCGCTACTAAAAGCTAACTCTATAGATGTTTCTAATTTTGGCCCCGCGACCATCCTGCCTAGATTTCTAAGCAACTACTACATGGAAGGAAAACCTTCCTTTCCTTTCATGTCCAACTTACTTAGCCATTTGTGTGTGGAGATCCTCATTTATGATTCTGCTAAGATTGCTTCTCAGTGCTTACTGGCCTATGCGTACAACCTATCCTTTGCCTTGGTTTTCAAAATCTATCATTTATGGCTTAAAAGCTTTGTGGTGTGGGTGATTGTTCACCTTTCTTTTTTCTCTAACCTTGTTTTCTCTCAGGGTGCCTGGTTATCCTGTGTACAATGTTACATTATGAGAGGTGATAGGGTGCGGACTGAGCCGGATAATTGCAGCGAATTTTGTAAGGATTCGATTGTTGGGCACATTTGTGTCGAGGGTGGTCTTACTCCTTTTATGGAGAGACTTGTGGGTCATGACCCTAATCTATCTGCTCAGTTTGTCAACTCATGGAAAGATCGTCATGTGACTATGGATAGCATTTCTTTCACTTTGGATGAGGAAGTGATAACACAAGCAACGAGTCTCCAGAGCACCGGTATGAAGCATTCAAAGCACACCAAAACCCAGGATAATGAAAGTATCAACAAGTTTTTTGTGGGGAACGAAGGGTCGGTGCGTAACTAGTCGGGTTTTGAACGGGAGGCTCTCCCTTAGTTGTGGAACCAAGTGTGCCTTGCATTGATGAAGTATGTGATGTTGGAAGGTGGGTACAAGACCTATTACTTCTACCATTTCCCTCTATTGAATCAGCTTAGGCATAAAGTCTTATTAAGATTTCCTTTTTCCTGCTAATGGACCTTGAAAATTATGTTGAAAAATGTGTTGAGACCGCTGCTCTGAATCTTAATGACCCTCCTCCCTTGCCACTACACCAAAGCCTCATTTTGAGGCTTTACCACTTCCATCTTGCTCTATGTCCACCTAAACCATCTCAGTCGTTCACATTGAAGAGATTGAGCCTCCCCCTACTACTGAATTATCTCTGGCTGAATCCAAAGGCCTTGTCAGGAAAAATCACCCGATCCCTGCTGACTCGCAAAAACCCAAATCCGCTACTAAAAAGCTTAAAGGGAATGAGGGTGCGGCCTAGACTAGTGTGGCAACTAGTTTGTGTGAACTTAAATCAACCCCCACCAAGAATACTAGCAAGCCTGCCCTGAAAAAGAAAGGAAAAGAAAGCTTGAAGGAGCCTCCGAGCAAAGGGAAAAATGTGGTGAGCAAGGACTTTATGGGAGATACGGTGGTTGCGGAGATGGTGGTTCTTGGTTGTGATGTCAACATTCGACGCTCTCGAAGGCTTGCTAAGAATAGGAAAAATTGCAGGTTAAAGATTTGGAGGAGGAGGAGGAGCTATCAGACAACAAAGATAACAGGTTTGAGGAGGTTTCAAAAGGTGAGGAGAAGCATGCTAGAGGACCTTGCTCCATCCCTGTTATGGGAAAAGTTTAGAAGGAGGGTTCGACCTCTCATTCTTCAGATCCTTTGGATGTTGAGCAGGATGATCCCAGCAACATTGCGGTCGGTGGGGAGGAGCTCTATGTGTTGAAGGAAAGGTTGGAGAATTCGGACAAAAAATTATGTGGTTTGACGCGCTTCACAGTGAAGTTGGTCCACTATGTCACGAGTACCCTGTCGGCGGTTATGAAAGATGAGATGGAAATTAAAAAGACTTAAGACCATCAAGAGTGGGTATGAAATGATGTTGTCCATCTCCTGTCTAAGAACTGGGGTGATGCCAGGTAGCATGTTGTTGGTCTGTTGTTTGTCTGTCTACTGGTAGTTTGTTGTTTATGTTTTTTGGCTCTATGTTTTTTGATTTTTTTTGGTCTTGAACTCTATTGGCCCTTATGGCTCTATGTGAAGGGTACAACACCCTATAAATGTTGCTTAATCAAAAAAACTTTATGAACCTCCATTTTAAAACAACTTAATATAAAGTGACTTTATAACATTACTTTATAATATACCCCTTTTAATTTAAAAGTCGCTTTAATAGTTAACTGCAAACTTCAAGCATTAAAATAAATTCAATCGGACTCGGAAAGCCATGAGTAATAGCTCGTTGGAAAGCTCTCGACGAGACGCTCCAAGTCCAACACTGAGGATCCCACTCCAGCCAAGTCCTCCCTAACTTACTAAAAATAGTAAGTTTTGGCTTAAAGCCCATATAACATTGTCAAAGAAGCCTGAAACCCATTGAAGATGATCACCAACCAAAATGATGCTAGGAACCAAGCTGACCACCCTCGGTACACCACTTGACTGACTTACTAAAAATAGTAAGTGCCAAGAAACCCCATCAAATCAACATCGATTGGCCTGAAACCTGAATTGCCTAGGTCAAATCCCTCACTGATCCCTGTAAAGTCTTGGTTAGACCTCGGGACCAAAGCAAACAAGCTAACAACACATCATGAAATGATTGGCTCAAAAGGGGACATTATAGTCTGCCCCCCTTGAAATTGCTTATCCTCAAGCAATTCTAATGTAACCCCAAGGTTACTATGTCGAACCACACTAAATCTGAGTATAATCCTAGGGTCCCAAATCAACCCGGAAGATATGTTACATCATCTCCTCCGAACTCTATCCCGTTGGTTAATTCTATCAAAGATGTCTTGCCAACCTCCAGCAAGAAGAGTAATCAAGATTTGTATAAACTGAGTCATCTCCTCAAGATATTGCTCAAAGAAAGTATCAAACTGAAAACCCATGGGAAAGAACTCTGGAATGTCCACTTAGGTTGTCACACCCCCATCAACTATTCAACTACTAACAAAGGTGCTCGCAAGGTTCTGAATCAGACTCTGAACATTGTGCCACTCTGAACATGATTGGTAAACTATCATACTCAAACTGCACTCTCATCACCTAGAACCCCATAAAGAAAATATTATCAGAACCAATATTGAAATCCCTAAGAGAGCCAAAATTAATCCCATGGCATATTCCCTGCCAAAGAGTTCCCGAAGTGTCCACACCAATGGACTCACTGTGAAATATGATTTGGGGCGCCCCAAAAAAACACCCTGCTCATCCACCATAGAAAGCCAAACCAAACGTCTCTACCCACAACACCCCGAAAATGAAGGAGATCAATCATTGTCACAGAGCTACAAAGTGCCCACCAAGGAATGTTTCTATAGTCACCCATCAGAAACGAATCATCAACACCTAATTTCCACATGTTGCAATGATAAACCTCGTGCATCAAAGCTTCCCATAAATAAACTCCCCCTAGAGCCCATGAACAAACTAGAAGTCCCACCATCTCAAAGCCTATGGAACCCCGTTGTTCCATTCTAATAACTACTAGAATCGAATCAAGCCACCCCTCCAACTCCTGCTCCTGGAAACAACCAACTCTTTGCGTCAACAAGGACAAGGTCGTATCCTGTGCATGTGGGCTAAAAATCAACTGTTGAGCGCACCTCCTAATGTAATCGTGGTGAAACTCCCCTGCCTGTGCTAATGGAATACTAGAATATTTATACGTATCCCATCCAATCTTGTCATCATCAAAAAAGGACTCACAACTCACTACTAGATGAGTTGGTCTCGCAACCATATCATCACAACCCCACACCGCTCTATCAACATGACCTCTATCAAATAGCAGCTGCAAGCGACCTGTCTCACTTCCAGGAGTGGGAAGAATACCATCAAGAATGCCATCTACTTCCTAGAAAGAGCCTGGGACAACACCAAAATCCGACGTGCAAGACCTGGAAGAACCCATCTCTTTCTGAAAAGACTGACCAATGTCAATCTTGAAAGAACCAATGCAGAGCCTGGTGCCCAAATATGTCATGAGGCCTGAACCAACTGCCAAAACCGAAGTGTTTGTAACATCAACAACCCAATCCACACTGAGTGGTCTCTTGCAGATGTGAAAGATGCCCAATGTAGGTTCATAAAAACATACATCACCCACCATCAAGCTATTGGCATAAATCATAACAACACCATGTACCCTGTGAATCATGTCCATGATGGAGAAAACAATAATTCTCCTGCCCAAGAATGAGTAGAACTCATCAACCCTCCATCCTCTAACTCCAAGGTGACCATCCCAAACTCTCCTCTCCATGCCATCAGTTGCTGCCCTCAAGGTGTCACCTGACAGAACTCTGATCAATGAAGTAGGACAACCATCAATCAATGAAGGAGGTAAAACCCAAGAAGATGGTGTTGGAATACTACTGCCAACATGCCTATCTCCAAACTGTAGACTAAAATCAATCGGAATGGTGTTGAAGTCATTATGTGTCATTTCTTCCCTATGGAGTTCCTCAATCCCCTCCATGATTTGGATGACCTCCAAAGTTCTCGTATCATGCCCATGAACTACCTAGAGACCTGTGTTAGAAAACTCTGCTTTGTGTAGAGAAAAGTGAGTCATGCCCAATTGCAAACATAGATCATCAATTTCTTCTTCTTTCCTTCTCAAAGCATCGACATAAATCTCAACAAGGTTGAGATGATGGTCACGGTCTGAAAGAAGGTTCAAATAACTTGACTTCATGGTTCCCATACCCTCTTTGATTTCCTACAAGTTGTCAAGAGAAGACTCAATTTCACTCCCTTTTTGTCTCCTCTCTAACTGAACCATTCAAAGGTGATTTTCAATCAGCTTATACATTTTATCATGATGAGACAATGCCGCCACGATCTCATCCTCATTCACCTTCAACTGGTTCCTCAAACGGTGCAGACTATGAACTACTTCTGCTTCACATGAAGAAGCATCAAATGGTTCCTGAATTATTTGAGTCTCATAACTCTACCTCTACAAAGTCATGTATATGCACATTCTGATTTAGAATTAGATCAACACTAATTCCACCTGTAGTAATATCCTCAATACCCTGATTAAATGTCTCAATACAAGGGAGCTCAGTTTGCTCCATGCACTCATCATAGAGATTAGTACTGTTGCATAATGGATTTTCTAATTTTGTTTCATCGATAAGGGCATTACCATTATCAACTTAAGATCTTTCACGTGAAGAATTTATGCATCCACCATGAGAGAAAGATACAAATTCACGAATGGAATTTACTCCATCAATGTTGATTTCCATGTCACCAAATAAAAGTTTTGTACACTTGGAATCTACTGATTTTTCCACTTCTTTTCCACATGTCCAAACTTCTACTGAAGATGATTCTTGGTCATCGTCCCTAGTTGTGTCTTTCCACTGAATTGCCTCAACATTATGCCCATCCTCTATGTTGTTTGCCAAAACACTAGAAAAATTTGCTTCCCTAAACAGCTGCTCATGATGAGCAAGAGGGGTAGGTGTGTGACCCAAGATAACAAGCAGTCCCTCTTTCAACTATTTCTCATAAGGAGCATCACTACCAACACTCTGAACAACCTTTTGAACCTATGTGTCTTCGTTTCCCCCCTGTAAAGAAAGCATGAAAACACTAGAAGAAGTTGGTTGTTCACTTTGTTTGGCCTCATTGGCTGCCCCTAAAGCTAGGTGTTTCATTTTCAGCTCTTCCTTGTTCAATAGAAACTTCAATTTTCCTTCACACTGTTTGAACACGCTATTGACCAACGCATACACAGTTGTAGAAGGAACCCATTCATGTTTGCAAACCGCCAATATCATAGATAAGATAGGTTGGGATAAAACATCACATTCATTTATATACATGACCATAATAGTCTTAATAGTTGTGATAATCTCCTTATCATTTTTGTTGCTAATTGTGACCAAGAAATGATGAAACATATCATAGGTTAGGTCATGCAATCCCAAATCTATCAAAAGGTTACTCAATCTAGTTTTTGCAAAAAAAAATAGTATAGCAACCCTTTGTGAATAATGAATATTGTTGATTTCATCAAGATCTTGAAGACTATCTACCATCAAATACAACACCTCCTTCATTGTATCATCGTCATAAGGGACTTGGGGTGTCAAAATCCTCGTGATCTCACTCAAGCAAGAAGTAACCATAACTCTTATATCATCATCAGAATTCCTCAATCACTTATGTTGTCTTAGATAAGTCACTATAAGTGCAAAAGCTAGCTGCAATGAATTTGAAGATGACTGCTCCACTAAGCCCAAACATCCATTTAATTCATTCAAAGTGATGTAAGCAACATCCCTAGGTGGAGGTGTATTGAGCTTGCTACCTGCTCCATGTAATACTTTCACTAACCATTGCCTTTCGTTTGATGCCATGCTTCAATACCCAAACTCACAGGATGGTAGGATTTTTAGCTCTGATACCACTGTAATGGATACCCCAAATCTGACCCAATTTTGTTTCCTCAAATATCAACACTCACAGTCATAGGTATTTCTTCAAACAATTGTCATGCATTCCCTTATGACTCCGCTATTGTTTTGAGTTCAATAATGCCCTACCTCAAATTGCAACCAAATTTTTTTGTACTTCTTACACCCCCACAACTCTTAGGTATTTTGTCAAACAGTTGTTATGCATTTATCAAGTGATATTGTTTTCAGATTACCACGATTTCATAAACATACATCAACAAATCCCTCTCTCAACATTCAATTTGTTTGGTGTCATAAAGAAAGATACATTGATTTAACTAATAGATGATATTCAATTCCTCTAAACACTGTGTTTTAAGAGAGATAGAATTGATATTGAAGAACAACATATTTTCTTATTAACTGCAAATTACGAACAAGCAAAAATAACCTATGGAAAATTACATCATTTGAGTGTATAAATCTGACCTCTTAACAATCTAAGATATATCTATCAAAGAAATACATCAGCAAATCTGTATATTGCACTCTAACCTGATTTTTAGTTTCAACAAACCGGGCTCTTGTTCCAAGCAATAATAGCAATAATAGAAACCAATATGAGTTATTATTACTTTTGAATAGCAGTATCTCTATCTATCCATTGGTCCCACATAACAATCAATGTAGCAAACTACTGTAGCAAACACTGTAGCGGCGTCACTGTAGCAAATCACTATAACAGCATCATTGTAGCGATGTCACTGTAGCAAATCACCAGGTAGCAACATCACTATAACAGTGCACTGTAGCACTCCAAATCTTCCCTTTCCCTTTAATTTTGCTGCCACCAATGCTCTCAATCTACATCTAATTATCTCCTTCAAATCTACCTCCAAGACTTAATAAACCCAATGTGTTTCCTAAGTGAAAACACCATTAATTCTCCTGACTGTATCTTGCAACAGCGAGAAGAATGTTGACAAAGAGGGATTTCGTCCTCCAAGCCCAATAATCAGATTTCTAAGAAATCCAATAACATAACTTTAATCTCATCCAAGCATACTGAATAAACACTCAACACCTCAATTTATGCATTATTCCAAGAGGTCAACCCAACACACAACCAATGTGGGACAAATAAAAACTCACTTTATTTTAATGTGTACTTTTCCTCCAAAAGGGTGCCATGTACTTCACTTGAAAGGGTACATTTAATATTTTAAAAAGAACATAACTTTATGAACCCCCATTTTAAAACAACTTAATATAAAGTGACTTTATAACATTACTTTATAATGTGCCCCTTTTAATTTAAAAAGTCACTTTAATAGTTAACTGCAAACTTCAGGCATTAAAATAAATTCAATCGGACTCAGAAATCCATGAGTAATAGCTCATTGGAAAGCTCTTGACGAGACACTCCAAGTCCAACACTGACACCCACTGAAGATGATCACCAACCAAAATGATGCTAGGAACCAAGCTAACCACCCTCAGAACATCACTTGACTAACTTACTAAAAATAGTAAGTGCCAAGAAACCCCATCAAATCAACACTGATTGGCCTGAAACTAGAATTGCCTAGGCCAAATCCCTCACTGATCCCTGTAAGGTCCTGGTTAGCCCTCAGGACCAAAGAAAACGGGCTAACGACACATCATGAAATGACTAGTTCAAAAAGGGGACATTAAAGGAATGGACTTGATAAATTAGATATAAAGAAAAGATAATAGGAAAATAGACCTAGATATAAAATATATAGAATGAAAAGTGAAAGATAAAGAAGTAAAAAAGGAAAATAAAAGAAATAAATAGAGAGAAAGAGGTAGGGACACGGTGAGACAACAAAGGAAAAGGTTGTGAAATAACAATGTCAAATGATAAAAAGTACAAAAAATGATAAAAATATCAAAAATGAATCATTAAAGTTAAAGAAAAAAATAAATAAATAACGAATAACATAGAGATGAATAAATAAATAATGAATGACCGAAAAATATATAGAGAAAGAGAATGAAGATAGAGACACAACAAAGATATGCTCACATAAACAATAAACAAATTTGAAAAGACATAAAAGACATAAATAAATTGGAGAGAGATATATATAAATATATCTAATTCCAAACATAGAGATAAAGATTACAAAAAGTGTCTGGAGAAATGGTAAATAAAAAAGGGAAACAAAAATAGAAAAAAATTGTTGAAAAACAAAGAATCTTTAAAATAGATATGTAAAGAATAAATACAAATAGAGAGAGACACACAAACTAAAGAAATGTAAGAAATCAAAACGCTAAATATTGAGAGTGTTAATGTGACAAAATGAGAAAACTACAAAAGAAATGATAGATTAAAAAAGTGATCAAGGATTTAAGAAAAAAAGAAATAGATACAAAATAAGAAATCAATTTAATAGAAAATAGAGAATGAAAAAATGTAACATAGAAAAATGATAGGTAATATTAACAGTGTAGAGATAAGCAATGAGATAAATTTATAGAAAATTTAACAATAGAAAGTAGAGACATAGAAAGAAAGAAAGAAGGGAGAAATAATAAAGCAAAAATGAAAGAATGAGTAAAACAAAAATAATTTAAAAAAAAATTGTTAACATGATCAATAATTAATATCTCTAAAATAAAATAATTTATTGAAAAATATCATTAATAAAACTAAAATAAAACTAATTACTCAAAATACTATTAATAAAATTAAAAAAAATAAATTAGTAAAAACAATTACTAATGTGCAAACTAATCAATGTCTCTAAAATAAAACTAATATACGTAAAATATCTTTAGTAAAACTAAAACTAAACTAAAATAATTAATATCTCTAAAACAAAACTAATTTACACATTATGAATAAAATAAAACAAAACTAATTTACTAAAAATATCAATACCATGGGGCAGAGAACCTAGCTCGATTGGTTGAAGCATCTTGTTGCATGGAAGAGGTCACGAGGTTTACTCTCCCCTTCGTCCCCATGGTATGAGAGGGTGTGTCATGCTAGGTCACCAATCACCTAAAAAAAGTTTAAAAAAAGTTTACGAGACACACTACAATTTATAGGGAGATACCCCATCATGAAATCAAAAAATATCATTAAAATTAAAACAAACTAATTTACTAAAAAGTATCAATACCAAGCAAAATAATTAACATCTCTAAAACACAAATTTACTCAAATAAAACTAATATTAACTAAATTTATTAATATAAATTATCATTAATAAAACTAGAACAAAATTAAAACAAAATTAATTTACTAAAAGAGTATCATTAACATGCAAAATAATTAATTTATGAAGGATGAATGCTTTCTTGCAAAGTTGATTTTGGCTGCATGACCTCTGGCCAGGCTTGTGTTGGGAATCCTCTGCTGCAGGCTAGAATCTTGAGGTGGGGGGATTTTCTGTTTAAATGAGAGGCTCTGGGGTGTGGAGTGGGTCAGGGAGTTTGGAGGCTGGTGTTGGCGTCGGAGACTAGTGCCTTAGTCTTTGGCGCTAGGGTTAGCGTTGGTGCTTCGTGTTAACTTAGGGTTGGTCTTTGGCGTGAAGTGTTTGAGATCTGGTAAGAGTATCAAGGGTGTTGGCTCATCTGTGCGTGCACCTAGATCATATATGAATATTAGGCAGAGTTTTGGTGGTTTCATCCCTGTGAAAAACTCCATCACAG
The DNA here is from genome assembly GCA_007258455.2 of Sequoia sempervirens. Taxonomy (NCBI): domain Eukaryota; kingdom Viridiplantae; phylum Streptophyta; class Pinopsida; order Cupressales; family Cupressaceae; genus Sequoia; species Sequoia sempervirens. The sequence goes on along the minus strand of VDFB02207575.1, from coordinate 34,903 downwards.
TGAAGATTAAGGACGAGTTAGTAGAAGAAATAAGTGATAGTGTAGCAGAGCTTTCTGCTCAAGGGGTGATCTGTCGGTTTTGGGGGCTTTTGGCCAAGCCTTCCTCAGCTGCACTCTTGGATCACCAATGAATGGGAGCCCCTCATCACTGGTAAAGTTCAAATCTTCCCAATGGCCAAAAGTTTTTTTGTTGCTAAGTTTGAAAATACCTTAGATAGAGACAAAATCTTGTGTGATAATTTCTTCAGCTGGGAGGACAAATACCTTCTGATGATTAAACCTTGGCACTCCAACTTTAACCCAGCTTCTGAAACCTTCAATAAAATCCCGATTTGGGTCCGTTTGCCTAATCTCCCTCTTCACCTTTGGAATGACTCTCTCCTGGAGGAGGTTGGGGATGCCCTAGGTGATTTCTTACTTGTGGACAATGAATCTTCTGATCTTTATCACTCTACCTTTGCCCGAATACTTGTTGAAATTGATGTCTCAAAAGGACTGCCCACTGAGGTTCTCTTAAAATCTTCTAGGGGGTCTTGGATCCAATCGTTGGATTATGAGGGGGTCCCTTTCCACTATAGATGTAACACCCCTCCATTTTGGCTCTTTGGATCAGTTGTGTTCTTCCTTGTTATGATTGTGTTTGACTATGCTTTGACCTTGGAACTTGGTTATTTTAACCACTATCTGTTAAGCGATGTAAACATTTTGTTTTGATGTGATGGTACTTTATTCAGATGTTATTATTATTTCATGTTATGGATTAAATTAGCATGTATGTGAATTACCGATGCTTTATGCTTTGATTATATCATTGATGATTAGATGCGTCAGTTAGCGATATTATATTGGTGAAGGGGACGGGATCACATCACTCGCACGTGAGCGCCTTGTGATTCTGCGATTTCCTCTTTACGGTGTGTTTTAATATATTATATGCATGTTTCGACACTCGTATTGTGTGCAGGATGCAGGTATAGGACATCGACTCCCCCTAGTTTCACAGGTCTGAGCGTGTCCTGTGACCAACGGTATTGATTAGGAGATAGTAACTAGGTTTTCTATGTCAAACCATCACCCTAGCCATAGTGTGTCATCGGTTCTAGTCGAGTTTAGTGTTTTATGTTGTTAGTTTCCCCATTGGCTTTATATTGAGAATTGCAAGTTAAAAGTGATTAAATGGCTTTTGAAACTTATAAATGATGATTGTTTTGCCTTATTGAAATGTTGGAAAATTAGTGATTAATTAATTAATTTAATTTAATTAATAAAATAATCTAATTTTGAATTAGATTTATTTTATTGACTAATTAAATTAATAGTGATAAATTAAACCAATTTGGTTTGGTTGGCATCTTTAGATTTTTGGATTAAGTCAAAAATTAGAATTATGCTTTATATTTTACTTTTAGAAATAAAAATTGAAAAGAATCTTATTTGTGAATTGTTAAGTTCATTTGGTTAAATAAATTTAATTACCTTTTGGTCGAAAATGAATTTTATTTAAAATGAAAATTATGCAAAATGCATTTGGGGAAAGCAAATTGTTTTAAAATTGAAAAATAGAAAATATCTCCATTTTGGCAATAAATTTAGTGGGTGAGTCAATTTTAGGGCTTTGACAAATTTGGAGAAGAAAGGGCATAAGGTAATTCATGTTTATTGGAGAATTTTTAATTTTTGAATTTGGGAAAAACTTGGAGAGCAAACTTGCATGGAAATTCTTGGAAGAAATTGAAAAGAAAAGATTGAAGATTGGGGAAGCTTGGAAAAAGAAAAGGGCAAACTTCCATTGAAGGATTTTAAAGCTTGGAGAAAAACACAAGGTTCTTTCCTTATTTGTGCAAATTTTATTTTGAAAATTTTGTTTTGAAATTGTTTAAACTGTCTATGGAATTCAAAATTTGATTTAGAGGAAAAACCCATTAAGAATCTCCATTCAAAACCTGAATCAAAACAAAAATAATTTGGTCAATGAAATTTAGAAAATAAAACAAACCTCTGTTTATCAAATTTTCTGTTGTTTGAACTTGTCCAATCTGACTGTGATCATGGAAAGTATATAAATCTCTCGCTTTTGTTTTGATCCCATTTAAACTACCATTGAACTCAAAGCGTAAGTC
>VDFB02207575.1:0-16854 GCA_007258455.2 Sequoia sempervirens | reverse complement strand
CCGCCACCAGGTTCTTTAGGAATTAATTCATTTCTTGTTCATTTATCAATTTTTCATCATTGTAAAAGCTCTATAAAGAATAATAAATAGTGCGCCCATGTTCTTTGGCATATTTGAGCTTATTCTGTGAAGTTTTAGAATTTATTTGAATTTATTAGCATTATTGAGCAAAATCGCAGCTTTAGTATTTTGCCTGAAATTCATCAAAAACACAAAAAAACCAAAAATTGCAAAAACAACAAAATATCAGTTAGGGTTTTGAATCGAGAACCATCAGGGTTCTGATGAGTATATTAGAGCATATATTGCACCCCAAAATCAGCCCTTAACATGCAAATCACCTTCAAAATACATGAAACATCATCTCCATTCACTATAGAATCTAGTGCTGCAACCTTCTTAGAGAATCAATGCCAAATGAAGAAGATATAAGCAAAATCATGGCACTAATAGGTAGACTACGATGACTGTAATAATATATCAGAATTCTGGAAATAACTGAATGAATACAAATCAACCTCCTCAATGCAAATTCGTTGAAGACTATGAACTCCAAAATGTCTCCAAAGCAAACACCAATCGATATCATACAAAACTTGGCCAAAGGCCACAAAGTTTTAACCAATGAAGCACAAATGAAAGTCTGAAGTAACTTTCTCCCAGCTGCAATAATTCAAGTGATATTTCACACCCTCAAAATTGCTTAACAATTGAGAGTTTTCGTTCTCAATGGCCAAAGACAACTGCAGAAACCCTAGGCTCCACAACTATCAAACATCAAACATCAACAACAACAAATTTAGATGCTAAGAATGAAGCCCATGATGTCTATTTTGCTACTTTTCCCTCAAGATATCGCCTCCTTCTAGAACTTTCCCAAGTCACCCTTCTAGTAGGAAGGATTATTTTATTTATTTTATTATTTTACTATTTTGTGTACCCCTTATAATAAAATAATTATTCATAACATAAAGTAAACACATAACATTACTTATAAATATGAGGTTTCTAAAATAGAAAACATATCAAGAAACGCTAGACACCTCCATATGTAGACTGAATCACGAAATGAGCCAACCAATCAACTAGGTATCTGCCAAACGATCCTCTTATCAAGTCCCATTAGCCTACAAAGATCAGGAATAGGCTAATTCCTCCAAAATCCATTGCTCATGAAAAAGGGGACATTACAACTCTTTATTTAATTAATCTGGAGCTATCCGGGTATGTTTGTTGTTCATGATCTACTTATAACAGTTGTTTAATACATAATTCATAAGTAGTTTCTCAGATCTAGCTTGAATTTCAGTTTTATGTACATTTTATGCTTGGCGCCCCTTCTACTTTTGTCTAAAATTCTTCTTAAAACAATCAAAACACAAAAACAAGTTAGTAAAAGTCAGAGGTTTGAGTTGGAGCTAGTTGGGCTCATCACACTTTAACAATGACATTCACAGCCTTGCCAATTATGTCATTCTCTTCTCTTATCTACCTTCAAACTTGTTTTTCTATGAGGTCCCTGTGTGTGTCTGCAGGGCCTTTCACTACGTGAGCCCAACTTTTGGCCTCTTTTAATTGGTCCCTTAGCTAGTTTTCTTTTATCTTCACATTGTCCAGAACTAATTGTATCTCTTTTATCTGCGAGTTGCTACTTTCATCTACCTCTCTTGATATGCTTTTGTCTATTACACAACTTTGTACTAGAACTTGCCTTATTGAAATCAATTCTTGCTCTCCATTTGACATGGAGATTTGACGCTTACTTGTGTAGTAAGCCGACACTCTGCTGCGATGATTTCACCGTGCTTGTAGGTTTGATTTGTGTTTGTTTGGGTATTTGTTTGTTGTGTTTTGTGTTTTTGGTATTTGATGCCAATAATGCTGATAATTTTAACAAGCTTACACATGCAATAGGAACTCAAAATAACTAAGCTACTAAGATACATCGAATATAATACTCCATTTCGAAGCTAAATAAGAGTTCTTCATTACATTAGAGAGTACATGAAATAGATGACTTACATAGAACTCAAAACTAGATACATCATATGCAATAATTTAACTTACAGCCAAACAACACTGTGAATAGTGCTTTGCTACAGTACCCGCCCTCAATAAATTGCTCACACAACATGCAATACAAGTTTCTCCCACTGAAAAACGAATTGAAAGGCTTTCTCAAACAAGGGCGCCCCCTTTTGAAGTGATAGCAGCTCCCTTAAAGAGGCGTTTCTTTTCTTCTTGCTGCTACAAACCCTCAAGTATGGTGGCTGGCTGTAGGTGTCAAAAAAACAGTCCCAAATCCTTCAAAAATGCGAACAGCTCCTTCGTAGATGCAAATGGAGTCAATGGCAGCAAAAACCCTTCCAAAAGATGACTCCAATCACTTGCAAACAACAAATAATGGTTCCAACAAAGCATCAAAATTATGATCTGCAACTTTAAGGTGGTCTTTCACACAATCAAGAAGCTTGAAAACGAAGAACAAAGCCCCACCAGGCTTACCCACTGCTGAAATCAGGAAACCCTAGTTTTCCCTCTTCCACAATCTTCCACTCGCAATCTTCAATCAGCAAAATAACTCAAAAACATGAATGGGTTGAACTTTCTCTTGCATTCTTATAATTTCTCATTGAAAACACTATTCATTTAAAAAAAAAAAAACACTATTCACTTAAGTTATGTCTTTTTTTTCACTTTAGCCATGAATAGTAACTGAAAAATAGAAAGTGACCCCTTTAAATAATAGACACATGGTCCCTAAGCCTGAGGAAGTGAAATAAATGGTGAAGATCATCATTTTAAGCTCCAATAACACGCCAAACACACAAATTCACCATGTCACCATACTCTGGATACCAACACTGCATTTTATCGACCAAGTGCCCATTCAAGTGACCCTCTATCCAGAACCATTAGCCTACGAGGATCGACATAATAGGCTAATCCACCAACTCTGATGCTCGCGAAAGAATGGGGACATTACAACTTGTTTCTTCTTTGATAAATTTGTTCTTCCTTGATAATTGCCAATTGGCATCCATGATCTCCTTCATTTTAGCATCTTCATAGAGCCCCCTTACCTCTAATGATTGGAGCCTCTTGTTCATGGCCATTAGCTCATTGACGTAAAACTCAGAGGACCACATTAGTGGTGTTGTGGGGGGACTATATTAATCAGAAGGTTTACCCTCACCCCCTTCTACCTTGCCTGTTGAAATGTTTACCTCTTCACATTGGTTCAAGACTGAGACTAGATGGGATGTTGGGTACATTTTTTCTTTACCTTCGGATTCCACTTTTTGAACTTGCTGGATTTCAACAGAGTTTGATAAGCACTTATGCTCTAGACTTGGTAGAATTACAACGAATTTCCCTCTTTGGAAACTTTACCTTTCGAGATTGCCTACGCTTTAAAATCCCCTTGTACTATTTTGCATTGGCCAGCATGAGGCCACCTCTAGAGGATCAGCCTCTAGGCCACTCTTTCCCACATTCACACAAAGGGAAGAACCATAAGTTGAGGTTGCAACACCTTTTGCAGATGATGCCCGACAAGCCTACTTGGAGTATGCCTCTTTTCCTCCTGATCTTAGAGAAAAGTGGACCTTCGATCAGTTAAATAAATCAAAGAAACAGAAGAAACGGTGGAAGAGCTAAATACCGTGCTCCTATGGGTCCTAGAACTGATTACCAACAAGCTCTTGGGAAGGTGACCTTGGCTCACTTTGATGGAAGTGATGCATGTACAGCCAAGGCATGGGTGCAGAAGCTTGATAACTACCTCTCCTTGAGACCTATGCCAGAGGAGGATGCTATAAAGTTTGCAACCTTGCATTTGGAGGGAGCTTCCCATGAGTGGTGGTACCACGGTTTGGTCACTCTTGGCCACAACCTAATTCGTACATATGAAGAGTTCACCAACAAGCTGATTGAAAGATTTGATACTAAAGATCCTGAGGTGAAGTTTAGGGAGCTTGCACAGCTGAAACAACATGGTTCATTGGAAGCATACATTGGAGACTTCCAAAGACTTTTCGTGATGGTACCCAACATCACTGAAAGAAGGCTAGTTGTGCTTTTCTCAGAAGGATTGATGGAACTATTGAAGGGATGGGTAAAGGCTTTCGACCCACCACGCCTTGAAGCAGCCATTAAGAAAGCTAGAAGCATGGAGCTGTCCGCACCTAGACCGAAGTTTCCATCCAAGCCCTTTCCTCATAAGCATGATAAAAGGCATTCTTCAAATCAACACAAGAAGTTTCCTTCAAAGGTGGATGACGAGCTTCGTGAGAAGCTTAGGAAGGAAGGAAAATGTTACACTTGCAAAGAACCTTGGTCCAAGGGACATAGATGCTATGGACGAGGTCACTCTAACCATATGGAGGCCTATTCTGATTTTGGATCAGAATCTGATCACTCAGAGCAGCAGTCTCATTTTGTTGAAAGTAAGGAAGGAAGGGATCCAAAAGAGGATAAAGATGAGCAAGGAGGTGGGGGAACATTTTCCCAACTCTCTAGTTTTCAAAAGAATGAATCTTTCAAGGTTTGTGGCTTGATTGGGAAGCATCATATAGTTGTCTTGATTGACACTAGAGCAACGCACAACCTCATTGATGGAGTGGTTGCAAAGAGGGGACTCAAGACTAAAGAGTTTGAAGGATTCAAAGTCATGGTAGCTGATGGGTTTCATATTTCCTGCAATCAAAGGGTTTCCAACATGTCCCTACAGTAGGGTAACCATGAAGTCAAAGATGACTTCTATGTTGTAAGCATTGGAGATACGGATGTCATTCTTGGCATTCAATGGTTGCATTCTCTCAAAGAAATCTCTCTAAATCTACAAACGATGGAGCTCAAATTTCAATCTGATGGGAAGAAGGTGGTGCTAAGAGGAATGTCTAATTGTGGTCCTCGGATTGTATCCTTCATAAGAATGGAGAGGCTGATGCGGCATGATCAAGTTGAATGGGCTGCAAAATGTATGGTTCTCCCAGCTAGTCCAGTTGAAACAAAGAGGGATTATCCACTAGATATTCAGTCCTTGCTCACCAAAAAGGGTAAGGTGTTTTCTAATCTACCTCCTGGGCCGCCTCCTGATAGGGGGTTTGAGCACGTCATTGAACTCAAGGAAGGAGCCAAACCCATCATCACAAGTCCCTATTGATATCCTAAGACGCAGAAAGATGAGATTGAGAAGAACATAAGAGAACTCTTGGAGATGGGCTTCATTTGTCCAAGCAAAAGTCATTTTGCTTCAGCTATTGTTCTTGTGAAGAAAAAGGATGGCACCATCCGCATGTGTGTGGATTATCGTGCCTTGAATCAAAATACAATCAAGAACCGGTACCCCATTCCCAAGATAGATGAGCTCATTGATGAGCTACATGGTGCCAAATTCTTTTCAAAGATTGATTTGAGATCGGGCTACTATCAGATTTGAATGAGGGGATCAAATGTTGAGAAGACGGCATTCCAATGCCATTATGGTCTCTTTGAATTTTTAGTCATGCCCTTTGGGTTGACTAATGCTCCTACCACTTTCCAGTCTTGTATGAACCGAGTTTTCTAGAAGCAGTTGAGGAAGTTTGTGCTGATTTTCTTTGATGATATCCTCCTCTTCAGCAAGACGTGGGAAGAACATCTCAAGCACTTGGAGGAAGTGTTTAACATCCTTGAATTAGAAAGCTTGTCTACCAAAGAGTCCAAATGTGAACTTGGAATAAAGGAGTTGCTCTACCTTGGTCACATAATCAGTGCTGAAGGAGTGAAGGTTGATCCAGAAAAGATCAAGGTGATAGTTGATTGGCCACCTCCAGAGAACTTGACTCATTTGAAGGGGTTTTTGGGTCTTTGTGGCTTCTACATGGGTCTTTGTGGCTTCTACAGGAGATTTGTGATTTTTATATTATTTTTGTATGGATAAACCCAAAACCTACCTAGCCCTTTAAAAAAAATTGTCATACCAACATACCATACCCACATACCCCTACCTATACCCAATTCCAATTTAGCAACTTATGTTTCAACAAATGTCAGAAAGTTCCAAATTCAAATATTTAGTAGTGATTGTTTATTGGACTTGATTGAAAAGTTGAAATGGGGTGCCCCCAAGCATAAAGATCCATGTTCAAACCCCAACAGGGTTAAAGGCCCAATTTTTTAAAATCCAACAAAGGCTTCATGACTTCCTTTGTGAAATGAAAAAGATTGTTTACCCATTGCCAAAAAAAAATTGCAATGTATGTATAACGCTTAGAATATATCAATCAATTCATCTCCCACATCCATAATTTCTTTCTCCAAAAAAAAATATAAACAAAATTGAATTCTTACAACACATGCCATAGAAAGATGAAAAAAAGAAATTCTATTAATATCCACAAATGACAAAGGCAGCCGATGGGATTTGAAATGATATCTAGTTACAAACAATACAAGAGTAGAAAGAAACCTACCAGCTGAAGCATTAGGTTCCAATATATTTGGGGTGGAAACAGTTTACACCATCACTTGTGAATAGCAACCAGAGTACATTAACAATAAGAAACAAAAAATTGAAATAAATTAAAAACTTTCAAACTAGTCAATTATCTGAATAGGTGCAAGATGTGGAATTGCATTGAATCATTGAAAGAATTACATCACCTGATGTAATGTCCCTTCCTTAGGTAGCTCAGACTAGTTGAGGTTGGCCTACTATTAAGGTTCCCGTAGGTCAGCAGTATGGTTAGGGGACCCAACCGAGGGATGCGGAGCCTAGTCAAGAGCTTTACAAGCCTTTCAATTTGGAGTTCAATTGTTGAATCCAGGGATAAATTGAAAATATTAAAGTTTGTTTTAATGGAATAGTAAAAGTGAATAGTAACAGACAATTATAAAGTGAATAGTGAAAAGTGTCCCCATCCTAGTGAAACAAAGTTGTTTTTAAAAAGTGGCCCTTTTTTTAGATGAGGAAAAGACCCTTGAGGATGAATATTTTATTATCTTTTATAAAAAAACTCATGGAAAGTTATAAAGTGAATTTTGGGCTTCTATTTTGGAATTCATTTGTCATTTTTCATATCAGTACTTGCAGGTTTGAGCTCTGGAGAAGGGTTTCAGCTTGGTTTCAGTCTTCTGGGAACGAAAACTCCCAAGGGCTATCGTGAATTGGACAAGAACTGTAATGTCCCCTTTAAAGAATTAATCTAACAAATATAAGTATAGTTAGAATATATAATTTATCATATCAGTACACCATTAAATTAATGCAAAGTTATCTTGAGGACCTACTTATAATGATTAATATCAATTAAGCATATGATAAATGATTAGATTACTTTAGATTGCATGTGTTGAGAATAAATCAATTGCATTATCAGTCATGACCCCTTCTTCTGATTGGAGTAGAATCTCGCCTTGACTCCTCTTGTCTAGCCTCATGGGACGGCAGTTTACTATGTTAAGGGGCGCGTGAACGCAACTCAAAGTGGATTCCCTCAAGGTGTTCCACCCATCTTGGGATCTTCCATCAATGGGTGATTTACCAGCTCTTCCCCTCCACAAACGCACAATCAGTTTGAGTACTAGCCAAGGAAGTTGAAACCTGAATTCTATTCCCTCAGCAAGGTCATAATAACTTAAGAGAACACAATAATTGCTGCAAGCAACATTATTGTGTCATTGACAAGTAGCATTTAATAATCTTCATATCGTTTACATTGTATAGAAGTCTTAATAACTTGACACATATATGTTTATTGTTTGCAACAGACATTAAGATGCAATAACTCTCATAATATACTGGATTGGACCTACAGATCATTACTAGTTTTGTATGAAGCAGTTATTGATTTTAATACTTTAAATTCAGCCACTACACCATACACCATATTATGAGAATTAGAATTAATTTCAGAATCCTGTAATGATGGCCAAATGTATGAAGGACTTACCTTGTCCGCAGCGCTAGACTGGGTCTTTCAGACGTGTTCTCGTCTTGCAGCATATTCCGACTTCTACTTTCCACGCGATTTCTTCATACCTCCTGCTCTGTCTTGGGTGCTCATTAAAAAGACCTTTATGGACGTGTCCCTTCCGCTTGTTGGCTGATTAGTGGAGTCACCACCTTTCCAAGGAGTGCGCCTTTAAGCAATTCGTTCGTGCTTAAGTTTATCTATGTTAGTTTATTTCATAAATATAAACTCATAAAATCGTTCTTCAAAATTATATTCATTATAGTAAAAAGGTAAATATCGAACTTATGCTGGAAACAAAGATGATGAGAGCAATTTTCCTTGTTAACAAAGTCAATTCTCCATCCATAATTTTTAGGGTTATGACATAAACCCAGTTCACCTTTGAGGAGGACCTACCTTGGGTCTTCGTTTGGGCTTCATTGGAGGAGTTTCAGGTGTTTAATTTTCAGACCTGAGTTTGCAACAATGTTATATCAGCATATTTCTTCAGATCAGGTATAGCCATTGATAGATCGAGTTTCAACCAGGCCAATACTATCACATATTTGCATTCTACTTGTTGGTTGTACTATTTTGGCAACCAATTTCATATCAGCACTTCCGTAACAACGATCAGACCTATAGCTGCATATTTCACATTCTATTTCAGTCTTCTACCATTGTTATCATGCTCATATCAGCCATCATACATTATATTTTCATGCTGGCATAGAACGGGTATGCTATTGGCATATTGGGTATTCATATCTTTCATTTGTATTGGGTTTAATAGAGCTGTTACAATCTGATAATTTTCATATCAGACATAACTGTCATTTTAATCAGACCTTATATCTTTAATTTAATGGCATAAATGAAAGTGGGTTTATCAATTTATGTTGTGTAATCATTTATATATCAATTCTATGCATTTCCTTTATGTTATTGGCATTGAAAACGCTCAACAAAACATCAAAAGCAATCAAACAATACTCAGAAAATCATAACAGCAGTCAGAAAATCAGAATTCATGAGTTTGCACAATAATTGTTTGACGAAATGTCAACACTCTAAAAAATGAGTTTTTGGGGTTAGGTTTAGCAAGGATATCTTAGTGGTATCAGAGCCATATTCCTGCCAGCCTGTTGGGTAATGATTGCATTCAATTGGTGTGAAATTGATTGTGCACAAGTCAGTTTGGATTTGGTTTTCAGTGGTCTTCAATTGGGAAAGTGAAAAAGGTCATCATGGAAAAGTTGTTTGGAAATAAATAGGCATGGAAAGAAATTGAGCAAACACAATACAAGACCATATGAAAATTGCAGCGTTTAAATAATTCACTTTCAAGGTTAGAACTCTCTAAAGGATCAACCTCACTTTCTACTAGCAAAATCCCAACACCACAAAACAAAGAAGCGGTGGTGATTAGCATATTTGAGGAGTATAGCATTCTTCCTCAACATGTTAAGGAGAATTTTCCTTTCAAGAACTACATGGACATGCACCCAAATCTTTGCCACAAGACTGAGCATGCAAGAAAGGAATATCACACTATAGCTTATGAATTGTTTAGAGAATCTTCACACATGGTTGATACAACTCTTCATGAGAATGATTGGGTGTCTTCAAGTTCCAATGAGGTATGTAAAAATTTATATGATGAATTAGATAGACATGCTGATTTGAATCAAGAAGGCATTAGGACATCCTTGGGTAATGATTTGTCTACATCATCCTGGCAAAAGGTTTCACAAGAGGCTCCTACATTAGAGGCTAGCATTGTTCATGTCAATGCTTTGGATAGCACTGGCATGGACTCTTTGGGTGATCATAAAGCATCTTCTAGTGTGATAGTTGATTCCAATAATGTCACATCACCTACTTATGAAGAAAAATCAAAAGATAGCAAAGGAACGTCAACAGGGGAAGCAAGGAGCAACAGTATAGAGATTGGGTCTATTTCAGTTGATCTTCATCCATTTGATCCTACAGGACAAGGTTGTATGAGTATCCTAATAGGCAACATGGAGGTTATGCTTGGGGACTCTTTTGATAGTTGTAGAAACCCTAGTTTCCCCTGTCTCGGATCGCTTGTTTTGTTTGTTTTTCTGAAGTTTTGGTTTTTTTGACGTTTTTGGGTTTTTTGCATAAATATGGAAAAATGCGATTTTGCAATAAAATACTGAATAAATTCAAATAAAATAATATATCTCTGAAAGTGATAGATTCTATTGATATTCCTTATACCAGATCATTTATTCAACTTCTGGAACTAATACAAATGAGATCCACATACATGCAAATAAAAAGGCAATGATTTTTATTTGATGAAAAACCTGATTGCAGCAGACTGATTTTATGCTTGATATGGTACGGCTATCATTTATTCCAGCTTCTCCCTCTATTTGGTGATGCTAAAAGATACCAGGAGCATAGGCGTCCCAGTTGGTGCGGACAAACTGGCCAGAAAGGAGGCGATCTATCAAACACAGAAGGTACGCCCTAATTAATGATGGTACGGCCTGCAATATAACTGGTACGGCTTTCAACCAGCAGCCAATGACTGAAATGTACGGCCTCTATTATGGCCTCCAGTCTTCAGATCTCTGGAGGTTAGGCGCCTGTAAGTGATAAACTCCTCTGGAAGTATACTCTGAAAAATGTGTTTCAATTGTGAAGCTCTGTAATTTCTTCTGGATGAAGAAATCTCTTATCTGGCAATAAATCAGATGTTATTTCACACCCTCTGAATCACTCTCATTGGAGATGGCTCGTTCCCCAATGCTTCGAGACTGAAACCCTAGGCTTCTGTGCTCTGCTCAAGACTTGATCAATTTTGAATTCACAAAATGACATAATTGCTCGAATTTCCAAGCAAAAGCCTTATACACATGAAAAGTGCGAATTCCTTAAAGATAGGGAATCACAAAAATATTTCTCAACTTTCACTTTAATCTTCAATAGTCCTAAACTTTTAATTCAGAGAATTTAACCACAAATGTTAGCCCCTTTTCATGGATGGGCTGTACCCTTCAATCGAATCACCTCTGCTATAATAAAATATTATAACTTTATATATTATAATGTTTCCACAATTAATATTTAATTAAATCACCAAATGTTAATATCTCCTTACAGCAACATGCTCGAGCCACCAAGTCAGTTTAATCGAGAAGCGACTTCCGCATCGCATCCAATCCATACCGCTAAAAATAGCAAAATCCATGCCGAAAAGCACTACTAAAATATAACTCAGTTAGAAAGTGTCTCTAACGAGCCCGAACGAGCTAATCGATCAACATCGATAACTAAGTTGAGCTAACTCCATCAAGACCCTCTATCCATACCATCAGCTCTACTAGGGTCGCGATAATAGGCTATCCTCGTACTGGAGATGTCAACTAGAAGGGGACATGAGACAATAGTCCTAAGAGCAGTCTTACCTCTCTGCATGAGGATAGCAAATCATCATCCATTGAGACCACTTTTTGGAGTGATGATGAGGAGTTTGTGATGGGAACTACTGCTACCTTAGTTCCGGACCAGCAAGAAGACACTTCGGAAGAATTTTTTGATGAGAGTCAAGCTCTCCATTGGCAGCCCACTACTTCAACTAATGAGTTTACCTTTGTCCTTAAGCATGATTTGGAGAACCAACTTAAAGTTGGAGAAAATAAGATTGTTGCAGCGCTGTCCCATTTTGATTATTCCCATAAGTTGGTGGGAAATTACCTATGGAAGTTCCAACTTGAGGGGAGACATAGTGGCGTTGAAGAGGCTTCATCTATTTCTAATTTGCAAGCGTTTAAGACAGCCATGGAGTGTATGAAAAACAATTATTTAGCCCTTCTTTCTGATAGAGATCACCTACTTCATTTGGGTGTCATATATTCAGATGCATTGAGGAGGAAAGAGGAAGAGGTTGATCAACTCACTACGGAGCTAGTGAAGACTAGAAAATCTTTGGAAGACTCTCAAGTGACTCCCCTTATGGTGGAAAATCAGATTGACGAGTTGAGCCTGGAGTTGAGTTAGGCAACTCAAACTAGTTGAGATTGGCCTACTATTAGGATCCGTAGGTCAGCAGTATGGTTAGGGGACCCAACCGAGGGATGCGGAGCCTAGCCGGGAGCTTTACGAGCCTTTCAATTTGGAGTTCAATTGTTGAATCCAGGGATAAATTGAAAATATTAAAGTTTGTTTTAATGGAATAGTAAAAGTGAATAGTAACAAAGAATTATAAAGTGAATAGTGAAAAGTGCCCCCATCCTAGTGAAACAAAGTTTTTATTAAAAAGTGGCCCTTTCTTTTGATGAGGAAAAGACCCTTGAGGAGGAATATTTTATTATCTTTTATAAAAAAACTCATGGGAGGTTATAAAGTGAATTTTGGGCTTCTATTTTGGCATTCATTTGTCATTTTTCATATCAGCATTTGCAGGTTTGAGCTCTGGAGAAGGGTTTCAGCTTGGTTTCAGTCTTCTGGGAACAAAAACTCGCAAGGGCTATCGTGAATTGGACAAGAACCCAGTTCACCTTTGAAGAGAACCTACCTTGGGTCTTTGTTCGAGCTTCATTAGAGGAGTTTTGGGTGTTTAATTTTCAGGCCTGAGTTTACAACAGTGTTATATCAGCATATTTCTTCAGATCAGGTGTAGCCATTGATAGATCGAGTCTCAACCAGGCCAATACTATCACATATTTGCATTCTACTTGTTGGTTGTACTATTTTGGCAACCAATTTCATATCAGCACTTCTGTAACAACAATCAGACCTGTAGCTGCATATTTCACATTCTATTTCAGTCTTCTACCATTGTTATCATGCTCATATCAGCCTTCATACATTGTATTTTCATGCTAGCATAGAACGGGTATGTTATTGGCATATTGGGTATCAAATCTTTCATTTGTATTGGGTTTAATAGAGCTGTTATAGTCTGATAATTTTCATATCAGACATAACTGTCATTTTAATCAAACCTTATATCTTTAATTTAATGGAATAAATGGAAGCGGGTTTATCAATTTATGTTGTGTAATCATTTATATATCATAGTTTATATTCTGCCACTCCAGCCGCTTTACTCGAGTCCCTACCCCGCCGAAGTCCACTTGCCTGCACTGGTGAGTCGAAGTCCAGAGAGTCCCGGCTCCGGGACTGTGAGTCCAACTCGTGACTGGAGAGTCCCGAGGCTCACTGAGTTCCCAACTCCGACTTCCTCGCGGGTGGCTGGGAGTCCAAAGGTTGAAAAGAGTCCCCGAGGTTGACTCGAGTTCCAAATCTTAACTCTCCTCGTAGCCTGGAGTCAAAAGGGTTAAAAACCTATGTTTTTTAACTTTTCTTTTCTTCATTTTAACACACTCAAAAATTTGTGTCAGAGGTCTCAAATTGAATTGGGATTGAAAGAAGCCAGGATTATATGTAAACATTTATAATCTTATGATGTTGTTATACATTGAAACTATGAGCATTTGATGACTATGAATGATTAAATCTCAATTATTGAGTGTTTGATGATCATATGACATATGTAATCTTTGAATTATGAGTGTTTGATAATCAAATTAGGCTCTTATGTTCTCTAAATGCATTAATTTGTTCTTGTTTTTTTTGTAAAACTACGGTTTTTTTTTTGCCGAGTCCTAGCCGAGTCTTTTCCCGAGTCCGTGCCGAGTCCCGAGTTCGAGTCATATTTTGGTTGCCGAAGCCATATGAACCGAAGCGTCAAACTATGATTTATATATCAGTTCTATGCATTTCCTTTATGTTATTGGCATTGAAAACGCTCAACAAAACATCAAAAGCAATCAAACAAAACTAAAAAATCAGAACAGCAGTTAGAAAATCAGAATTCATGAGTTTGCACAACAACTATTTGACGAAATGTCAACACTCTGAAAAATGAGTTTTGGGGGTTGTTAGGTTTAGTAGGGATATCTCACCTGACTTGGTATTGTACAATCTATGAGGACGAATTCAATTTATGAATGATACAATTGATCAAATTGGGGGTCAAACCCCCATGTACCACTTTAATACATATACTAGTTCCATTCAATTAAGAAGACAAAGTGGAACCATTGTAGAAATTAGAACAACTCATACGGTCCCATTAGAATTTTTTAATATTGTCATGACTCTTGAACTTTCTGGAGATTAATTTTTCACTCACTGATCTTTCAAAAAAAAATCATTTTGAAATAACAACTTTCACATTCGTCTGACATTAATGGGCACTATAGAGGTCAAGAAATAGATAATGTTGATACAGTTTTCAATTTACCAAGTGAACAAATGAGGACATGATTTCACTGAGGATTTATGAAGCATTTAAATGCTTTGGGATTCATATTTTGCATTGACTGAATTTGATTCTCTGTGACCATAAATATTCATCAAATTTTTCACACTTAGTTACCAAGAAGATGAACAGTTATGCCTGGGACATAGTTACTATTTACTGTGGTCATGTGTTCAGGCAGAATGTTACTCCTAGGACTCAAGCCATAACAAACTTTTCTTAGATCTAAGCTTAAAGGTATTTTGTAATGTTTCTATTGAGAATAATCTTATCTCAATACAAAAATGCTGATTACAAAACAACCTACTCTACAAAGAACATGAATGTAAAGCCTAACTCATGTAAAAGGAAAATGTAATGAGCCTAGCCTAAGCTGACTCAAAAACTCTTCTTTGTTCCCTTGAATTTTGTCAAACAATTCGAATGCAAACTTTAAACTTGCTGGTCTGAGTTATCAGTCTAATCTAGTTGCTTGGAAATGACTTCAAAGTGCTGCAATTAGTGCTTAAAGTGCTACTAGTGATGCATGATTGATTTACAAAGCAAGAGAGTGGTAAACTGACTGTTCTTGACCCCTTCTCATACATAGCCATGATTGAAATTGACAAATAAAACTAGTAGACATAATGTCAAACACTTTGTATGCATTCTATGGCAGCAAGTATGCAACTACAGCGTGTAGCATTAATACAACCACTTGTCAAACAAGCTGATCATAAACTAAGAACACCTACAGCCATAGTCATTATGACAAATAATTGGCAAGCATTCAAATTTAGCATCCAAATGAACAATCAGCTATATGAGCTCCTCAATCATAAACTCTTTATTGGATTGCAATCTTCTTTACAACCATTTCAATAGTGCCAAGACTCTTGCAATCTAAATGTATTATTGCAAACACATTATAAATATTCAAATCAGACTTTATTCCTTTTCAAATACAATACACTCATACCTGGAGATCATGGCAATTAATTACAAGTCTGAAACTTGTATCAGCAGGTCTGTAGATGTTTATCAGCAATATGAAAACCCTTAATATGGACGCCAACCTGTGAATATTGTATCCTCCACCCTAGAAATGCAACCACTTGTTTGCTATAGTCTAGCCGCCTCTAAAGAAGGTTAAATACAACTCCAATGATAGGCGTTTCAGCCTAGATGCCCACACGCCCTGCCTGTAGGTGATTGTACAGCTCGTAAAGAGAATGTACAGCCTCTCATAAACCCCACGTGGCCTCCAAATAGTCCCCAACAGAAATGATAGATATCAGCAATTAAATATTTACATTGACTACTTTTAAATAATCAGAAATTGTTTTCCAAACCCTTGAAAACTCTATAAATCTGCTAAATGTAATTCCCACGTGTTGAAGAAGAATGACACAATCTTCCAATAATGTTCTTCAATAATGAACACCTTTAATGATCTGTAAATCTGCAATGAAACCCTTGTGAAACTCTAAAGATAATCACTTGGTACTATAGCGGTACTGTAGCGACCAATCGCTCACGCAGTAATCGTGATGAGCCTTGCTTAGCTCACTGCTCAAACCCCTCGGGCTCATTTTAAGTCTATTTGTGTTTTTTGTTTTAGAGAAATTTTGTAGAGAGAAGAGAAGGGGCACATCATATAAAAGCTCACAGAATGAAAACTTGAGCAAATTTAATCAAACTGAAATTGTAGAAGGTGCTTATTATCATCAACAATGGATTTAAAAGATACAAACATAAATTCAAAGCCTGATTTTTTATATAAAAATTCCGATCAATATAGTGAAGAACTGATGAAAACTGGAGTAGAATGTTACAGATTGCAAAGTTTAATCTGAAACTGAAACCATAGAGAAGTACAGATAGGGCGCCCAAGTTCATGAAGAGAAATCCTCAGAAAGAAGACGTTTCTCCAAAAAGCCAAAAAAAACTTCTTTGCAAGTGCCACGCCCTTTCAAACAAAAAGAACCAGAAACCATCTCTGAAGGTGCGCCCAAACAGCCATGAAGTCTGCCATGGTGAAGGAAGAACATCAACCAATAAACCCTCTGTTTCTAATGAAGAACACTACAAAAATCTGTTGAAGCACTGTAGAACTTCTGAAATGAAGCTCTCTAAATCTGCACCAATTCAGCTGATCTCTCACAGCCTCACAAGTGCTCACACTGAAGAGATTTTGTTCTCCAATGGTGGATTTGCTGCAAACCTGATCACAGGATGAAAGCAAGGGAAAAAACCTCCAAGGCAAAGTTGAAATATTCAAAAACATGAGTTTCTCATTGCCCAAATCCCTTATAAAGCAAAAGAGGTGAAACCCTAAGAAGGCCGTACATTTTAGGGCTTTAGATCATTTAAATTTATGGAAATAAACTTAAGTCACTTTCCATAGTCTTCTCCTTGATTTTTGGCACCTCCTTTAAGTGAATAAAAGATATAATTTAAAATATTCACTTTAGACTTTATTTAAGTGAAATAAGAATTATAAAGTCAATTTGACTTTATAAAAAGACTTTAAGTTAAAATATAACTTAAATCACTTAAGTAAGCCTATCTCCCTCAATTCTCAACAGAATTCAGTGCCGTTAGAAGCAAAGAAACTCCTATACTGCCAAG
>VDFB02207574.1:0-11453 GCA_007258455.2 Sequoia sempervirens | reverse complement strand
AAAATGCACTTTTTACCCTAGGGCATCACTCCAATTCACACAAAAATGTTATCCCTGCCTACCAGACCATGTAAGCACCTATATTACAAAATTTTAGACCCATTCCATGAGTCACATCAAGTACAGAAAGTGGAATGGGTCAATTGGCCATTTTAGATGACTCTCAACACCAAAAACTGTGCAAAATAGGGGTAGCAGCAATAAAATGAAGAGAACTCACTCCAAACTCAATGTTAGACCTTCAGAATAGATTCATTTGAAAGCTAACTCATACTACCACACTTTCCAATTGATTTCAAAGCTTAACTTGGGCTGTGCAGGCCGTATAGAATGAAGAAAGGCTGAAAAAACCAGAAAAATGCAAAATATAACGTTGTTTTTGTATTGAACTCCACAAAACAAACTTCAACCACCTTTGTTCGAGCCTTGGAATCTTTGAACTCAAACCAACCTTCCCCAACGTTCATAACTACCTTTCAACTTCTCTCGACCCTTCAAATTCCCTAAAAGTTACATTTTTGACAACATTTGCCTTTTTTGTGCAACTTTTACAAAATGGACCCAAATGACTCAAAAACCAACCAAATGACTTTTTTTTGGCCTTATTACAACATTAGAGCACCAATCTTGCATAAACTTTTACAAATTCACAAATTTTCCACCATGGGGTACAAAGACAACTTTTGACAATTTTTGACAATTTGTGCAAGATTGCAAAACTACCAACCTATCAACTCTAAATGACTCCAAATAAACTTATTACATATAGAATGGTCTCACTAGAACTTATTTAGTGAAAAATGACTCATATTACTCCAAAAACCTAGTTTCACCTATTGACCAACCAATCAACCTTCAGTATTCAAATTTTTGTTAACAAGGTGTAGGTGCTCCTGCACCATACAACCCTACTGAAAAAAATCATACCTCATGAGTTGAGGCTGGTACCAACTCCACCATCCTTCATACATTTTTCCTCTTATCCATAATCTCCTTCCACTATTCCATGCATTGTGCTTCAAACTACCCTGTACTTTTGACTGTGTTTACACTTGAAAGTGATTGTGCCTCAGACTTGATGTTTTCCCTCTCTCCACTCTTTGTTCAAAACCTGCTTGCTTCCCTACACTTACACCTGCACACAAAAAATGGTTAGTATCCTCTTGCACTATTTTCTTCCCTAAGTCTCTTCCTTGCTTACAATTGTTCTTACTACCCTGTTCTCTGTGTCTTTCACTTACTACCCCATTAACTTGCCTTGTCAGTATCTTATCAGACCTTTGTACTCCTATACTTGCACATCTTGTTTGTTTCTCCACCTTATTTTCAATTATAGGACACTCTATGGTCCCCACCACAATACTTTCACACAAACTCATTGCCATTATCTTCTTTACTCTTGTGTCAACCTTTATACCTATTGTCCCTGTGTTCTTAGTCTTAGGCCTGATTGCAACATCAATAGTCTTGTCTTCCTGCACAACATTTATCAACTCTTTCCTGCCACACACAATCACTTTTTCTTTTCCTTTCTCATCTTCCACCAAGGGAGTTAAGACAAACTTGCACCCATCCTTCATTATTGTGTAGGTGTTCTCCCTACCATCATACAAGGATTGCCTATCATATTGCCAAGGTCTACCTAGGAGTAGGTGACAACAATCCATGGGAAGGATATCACAAACCACACTGTCCTTGTAACCTCCAATCTGGAAATCTACCACAACTTTTTCATTAACCAACAAAGATTGTCCATCACTTAACCATGAAACTTTATAAGGTAATTCATGAGGTATTTTTTTCAAATTTAACTTGTTCACCATCTCAGTAGACACCACATTCTCTATTGAACTATAATCAATCACAATTTTACATACCTTATTTTTTCACTTACAAGTAGTTTTGAAGAGGCTCTTTATTTTCAAAGGTTCTACCTCTTTGGTTGCCTTCAACACTGTCTTTCTCATCATCAGCATCTTCCCTATTTTAGGAGTAGCCCTCAAACTTGTAGAATGATTGATTTCACACTCCTCTTCTTGAACCAATTGTGCTCTCCTATCAATCCTTTTTTCACCACTTGAAGAACTACCATCCCTTTCAGGACATTTCCAAGATGGATGACCATATTCATTGCATGTAAAACATCTCCCTACAAAATCATTCTACCAGCACTAAACCTTCCTCTACCTCTAAAACCACCTCTAACATAAATACCTTGTTTATTACCCTTATTTTCTCCTTCTTGTTCTTCACTTGGTTGCTTTGGTGTAGGGATTGTTCCTCTTCCTCTTGCACTAATACCACCTCTTCCTCTCACTGATTTCTCTTGTCTCCTCTTAATTTTTTCCTCCACCCTGATTGCTAATTGGAAACATTCTTCAAAATATTTGGGGTTAGAAACAACAAGTTCATCTTGTATATTGAATCTCCAACCACCTAGATATCTAGCCACCTTTTCAGCCTCATCTTCATCCCTTCTAGATCTTATGCTTAATTTGTAAAATTCATCAGTGTAGGCTTTAACATCTAGATCTTTTTGTTTCAATCCTTGCAACTTCTTATACAATTCAACTTCATAATCCTTTGGAAGAAACTTACCTTTCAACTTTTGCACCATCTTGTCCCATGAAGTAATCCTTGATTTGTCTTGCTTTCTTCTCTCTACTTGTTCATAGTCCCACCATAGAAGAGCATGTCCTTTTAGCTTTGTTTATGCACCCTTCACCATCTACTCATCTGAAATATCCTCACTTTCAAAGTAATTATCCATAGCAACAATCAAATCAAGTAATTCCTCTTCATTTAAATTACCACCATAAATAGGAAGATCAACTTTTACCTTATGAGAACCACCTTTCACTGCTTTGAGCATCTTTACCATTCTCTAATCTTCAGGGTCCAGTTCTTCATCAACATCCTCATATTCTTCATCATCTTCCCCTATTTCTTCATTCTCATATCTCCTTTTCTTGGTCTCAAAGGCTGATAAAGCACTGCCCAAAAGCTACATTATGTGACTTCCAGCCCAGGCTTGGAGTGCCTTCTAAACTTATCAAAGACATGTTTTGCATATTCTATAAAATTTCACATAATATTGTTCATGCTAGCGAGTAGGGTTTGTTAGCCCATAGTTTTTCGTTGCACCAAAGATTGACTGTTAATGTCGAATACAACCACCCGAATTAAGCGGATACATCGCGGTGAGTCAGGTCCATGTCACAAATCGAGGGAGCAGCCGACCATACCGATAATCTCCTCGGCATTACAGGGGAGTTCATTAACACCTTTGGCTCTAATACCAATTATTGGCCCCACAGTTGACATTGCACCAAAGATTGACCTATTAATGCCGATACAACCACTAAGTTAACGGATCCATAGGGCGGTTAGTCCATGTCACAAATCACGAGGGGAGAATTGACCATCGCCATCAGGTTTGCACGTGTTTCAAGGTCAAGTAAATCAAACACCTAGGTAATTTAGGCTCTCTCTTAGCTATATTTAATGATGTAATTTTTCATATTTTGACAATGTTAAGGCTTTCATATTTAATTTCTTTTGTTTATGTATTTGTTTTTGTCAAAAACCAATTTTGGTATTTTACTTTATTTTTTAACCATACATTGAAATTTCAAATAAATTACATTTTTATAAACTAGACTCCATTCTACATATTAAAAAAATGATTTTTGATTACTTCTAAAAAATTATAGGGGTAGCATGACCAAAATTCTATTTTTTAGGATGTTTCCACTTTGAAAATTAGTAAAAAATCAATTATTGATTAAAAAATATCAAAATATCAAGCATAAGATACATGTTGTTAGCTAATTTCTCACCGAAGCAATTTTAAAAATTCCAAAAAAATGTTAACCTTTTGAGGGAGCCACTAAAAGATGGTATGTTATGTTTTTTTGACATAAACAACACCAATTTTTGTGGCTCCCTTTTTTGAGCCCCTTAATCTCTACCATTTAAAAAAAATATAGTAGTTTAGAAAGTAGACTTGGAGCACTACGAACATTGTTTTTGTTACACCTTAATATTTTGAGTGTAATTATCCTCATTTTCTCATCCAAGGTTAGTATTTTCCTAATTTTAGAAAAAAAGTGACCACTTAATACCCCTTTTTGGCCCCCCATATTTTTGCACTTACCCACATACATTTATACATTTTCTCTTAAAGGGACATGACCCTTATGGGGCACCTCTTACTTATCCTCCTATATTGGCCTTAGGTTCCACAATTCTCATCAATAGCTTGCAATAGGTTTTGGTGTTGTCTTGTGACCTTGTTGACAACATTCCCCCTTTTAAAATAATTTCTTGTCCTCAAGACATTTTGTTGACTTCCTAGGAAGAATGTGTTTTCATATGACTCTTAGTTGTATGATTGTAGTGCCTCATTGTTGTGTTACTTGTTGTAGGAATTTTATGTATCCTCTAGTGTTGAAGTTTGTTTCTTTTTCCTTAGAGAGACTACTATGTATCTAGATCTATTATTCTATGCTCTTTTCTTCCCCCAAGATTCCAATTAAGTGTGCCAATTTCATACTCATTGTCTCTCTTAGCTATTTAATTTGCATCTTTATTGTTTCCCTTTGATCCTAGATTTGTTGTAGTTGAGTGTGTAGATTCTTTGTTTGTGCTCTTATTCTACCATCCGTATATTTTAATGCGATCTATACTATTTGGGCCTCTAGTTGAGTGATTTGATCCTTTAGGTTCTTGATGAGGTTGGTAAATTGAAGAAAAATTGGTATAGTATGTTTGCCTCTGCTATACTCGGACTTATATGTTATTTATCTATACTTCCAATGGGGAGTCTACTACACACACTTCTTTGTTGCCTCCTCAACATTCTTTTTCAAAATTTCATGTTGAATCTCTGACCTTAGCTTATCCTTTTATCACTTTAAATCTATTTTTTGGCCATCCACCAACTATTTGATTTGTTGTGGTAGGGGGAATTATATATTTTCATTTTTGTATGTTAATCTATAATATGCTCACCACCTCTTAAATTTTTTTCTTTCAACATGTTATAAAATTTCTTCCCTACTAGTAGCATGGAATATGTCCCCTAACTAGAGTTTTTGTAATGGGGAAATTCTTGATAGGTTCACTTAGGAACTAATTACTAGCAACTGGAGTAGTTGCAGTGTTGGTGTTAGTTGTAGCTTCTTTTGTTGCACTAATTTATTTTTTTTATTGATTGGATTAGGGAGGAAGATGTGGAAGCCTTTGTAGTATTTACCTTTTGTTCCCCATCATCTCCTACACTTGGGTGGCTACTTTATGGAGGAGTAGTTGTTTGTTGTCTTTTTTTTCTTCCCCTAGGAGGGAATCATGGAGACTTTTGGCGAGATTTTTTGTTTCCTTTTGTAATTTATCTATTTATATTTTTTTCTTTTTTCATTAATGTATTCACCCTTAACTTTATCTAAAGATCATTTTCTTGTGCTTGTGCTAATTTCTCCTTTTGTTGTGGTGTCAATTTAGGTCCCATCTCCTATATTGTGCTTTCTCTCATCTATACTTTTTTTAGGGTTTTTTTCTCTCTTATCTCTTATGGAAACAATTATTGGTTCTAGGAACCCTTCAATCACCTCCTCCAAGATTCTATTAAATTTCTTGATGTATTTCACTAGAAATTATATTATTCTTTTTGTATTCTTTGCATCTACCATTTCGTACATATTAAGGAGTTGTGGGAACATTTTGTGGCATATTATGGTGTTTATGGTGGCCACAACATCAATTTCCTATTGTAATTTTATTCAAGAACCTCTTGTTGTGGGATTTCCATAGTGCGCTCCTTTTTATTCTTCTATGGAGGTTTTTTCACTTCTTCAATGTGTTCTTCTTCCTTCTCTCTCAAAAGCTGGAATATCTTCTTTTTCACCAGTCTTTTGGGCCTTTCCTTTTTAGTATTTTCTCAACACTCATTTGATGTAAGGTCTCTAAGAACTCTTGGATGTCCAAAGTATTCACTATTTGTGAGGATGAGGTAGGTCCCTCAAATTGTGGATTGGCCACTCATTAATCTTTTAAACCTTCTTGCCACCAGTGTGCTTATTTTTGGGAGTGATGTGAAGGATGGTTATAGTATTCCTTTTGGTGGGATTCCCCACTATTTGTGTAGTTATCTATTCTTTTCTATATTTTCCTTTGCATTCTTATTATGTATAATATCCATAATTTATATGTATTTCCCAAATCTCTCTACATTTGATTCCTTTGGTTTGCTAAGGATATTTATGAAATATTAATCTACTTCCCATTTTGTGACCTCATAGGGGATATTAGGAATCCATGTTTTTCTTGTCTCTACTGGCCCCATTTATGTATATTCCTTATCCATCAAAAAGTTATGGTATTGATTTATTTTTTAACTAACTCATATGGGATTCATTCTCTAGCTTGCAAAATTACCATTGGAATATTTTGAAAATCCACAGTATGTGGCAATGTAGGTTGGCTTGTATTTAAACTATAATGTATGGTGCTTTATTTCTACTACTACTATTACTTGTGTCTATCATACCTTCCCTTTGAACATGGGTAATTCATTTAGAAAATAGAAAACTATGCATATAAGCAATGTACCATACTAGAATTTATATTGAGAAGTTTTGATCTTCTATATATTCTCCATTAATTTCTCCCTCATTACCTCATAGAGGTGAAAATCCTTCTCTTCAACAACCATTTGATATGCAATGTGTATTGTGGTTACTATAGTTGAGTCTTCTCGATTTACATAATAGATCTTGTAGGCGATACCCATGTTTGCATACCACACAATAGGTTTTGTGATTTCCTACACACTCAAGTTGCAAACATTTGGTGTAGCTCTAGTCACCTTTGCCACCTTATCATTCTTAACCACTTTCTTGGTTAATATTTTTCCTACCATGCTTATTCTTGTGATGGCATGAATTTATTTCTTCATAATCCGACAGGGTTTACCCAAGAAGATAAAATCATCGTGTACCTACTCAAAATTAGCCTAACTCAGTTGTGTTCATCACAAAGTTTGGGTCCAGTCTTTTCCTATATACAAATGCTTCTACCACACATTATGGTATTGTGGTTGATTGTGCTCTTGTTTGGGGTTACCAGTGTTTTTTGGTACTCTTCAAATTTAGTGTGGTCAAGTTTGGCTATCATCTCATGGATGTACTTTCTCATGTCCTCTGTATATAGCACATCTATTGGAATTCTTAAGAATTCCCCATCTTTATCCACCTCCATTAAATTAAATAGGTACTTGTATTTTGGGCATGACTTCTCAAAAATATTCATGATGGTTGGTGTTTCCATCTCTTAGATTTGTTGAATTTGAGATTATAAGAGATTAGTTTTCTAGAGTTTTTAAGTGCAAAGTGAGAGTGTAGTGAGTGGGATGATCTTTAAATAAGTTTAGGGTTAGTTTTTGGTCATTAATTTCTCTTTCCTGTTGAGTTTCACTATATTTTCTATCCATTTGTAGAGCTTAACTACTAATGATTTATTTTTTATTTTTTATTAGTTTATAATACATGTAATATAAAATATGTGCCTATTTTACCTTATGTTGTTCATCCTTTTTGTTGGCGACAATGTTTGAGTCTTGCACCATTCACATGCTTTGGGATGTGATATTGTCATCTTTGTAGTCTTACTACTCTAGATTCCACATTTCATGTATGTAGTAAGGTCCTAGCCACTTTACTTTTAGTTTTCCTTTATTTTTAAATTTTTTGTCATAAAGGAGGAATAAGTCACCTATTTTGAAAGTTTTGATCCAAAGGTTTCTATCATGTTGTGATTTTTATCTTTTGTGCTCTAACATTAGTTGTGTAAGGATATGAGCCTATTTTCATCCAATTTCTCTAATTCTTCTTTTTTGTGTGCTAGAGATTCATTATCATCCAACCATAGTGTTATTGTAGTACATAGGTTAGGTATTATGAAGTTCATAGGAACTATTGCATTAGTTTCTAATACTAGTTGGAATGGTGTGAACTTACTAATTCTCTTAGAGGATCTACAGTAGGCCAAAAGTATAGTAGGTACTTTTATATCCCAATTTAACATGTTTCCATCATGTATCTCAATGACTGCTATGCCAATTTTATTTTTTAGAAATTAACTTTCTCCATTTTCTTAGGGATGATAGGGTGAGTTTTTATTATGTGTGATCATAAGATTTTGTAGGAGCTCTTCAATTACTTTATTTACAAAGTTTTTTCCTTGAGATAATTACAATACTTAATGGGAAACCATACTTGGTAATTATATTAGATCATATAAAAAATATTGCAGTAGTCTTTGTGGTACAACCCTTGGTAGGTTCTACTTTTCCCAATTTGTTAAATATTCTACCCCTATTATTATATATTTTGATTTTGATTGTATAGTAAGAGGATCAATGGGTCCAATAAATTGTATTACCATTTTTTCAAAAGGGATTTTTTCTAGTACTTATTTTAGAGGAATTTCATATTTTTTGGTAGGTTTATCTATTTTTTGATAGATATCAAAACCTTTGGTGTAATTATTTGAATATTTATGAAGGGTTGGCCACCAAAGTCTAGCTAACTCTTTTTTCCGTTGTGTCACCATAATTGTGTCCTCCAACTATGCCCTCATGTGCCTCTCTTAAAATGTATTCTCTTTCATGCTCATAGACAACCAATATTATAATTTTATCTCATCCCATGTGTAGTTCTCCTATTAGTGTATAAGGAAATGAATTTTCTATTAGATATTTTTTCTCTTGCAATGAAATATTTGTTGAAAATTATCCTATTAGCAAAATTATGGCAATATCATGTAACTCTTTTGATAACACATTTATTCTAAATATGTGTTCACTAGAGAGATATTATAGTTGGTCCTTCAATTCTTCCCATGTTTCTATTTTGGAAAAGTAATCTAGTCATTTGTTGTTCTTTCCTAAAATGATATTACACATCTACATATCCAACCTTGTATAATAGGTTGTTTAGTAGGTACTTTAATGGTTCATGATCTATAAAGAAAGTAAATAGTGTTGATAACAGATAGTTCCTAAAATTTTAGAGTGCATAACCCATGACTAATGCCTCTTGCTCTATTGTAGTGTAGTTTTTCTCTTCTTTTGATAATTTTATACTTGCAAATGCTATGGAGTGATCCTCATTTCATTTAAGTTGAGCCAATAATACTCCTATTTCTATTTCATATGCATCCACATGCACATGGAATGGTATACTCTAGTTTGGAAAAATCAAGATAGGTGCTTCTGTTATTTTCTATTTTAGTGTGTCAAATATAGTTTAACATTCCTCAATCCATTTGATGTTCCTAATAGATCTCTTTTTTAGTAGTTCATCTAATGGTGTAGAAATATTGGCATTGCCTCTTATAAACTTGTAGTGATATACAGTGTACCCGAAGAAATTTTGAACATATAAAGTAGTTTTAGGAGGTGGTAGTGTCCTTATTCATGTAACATTCATGGGGTCTACCATTAGGCCTTGTTTTAAAATATTGTGCCCTAATAGTGTCATGTAGGGTACCACAAGCATACATTTATTTAGATTTAGTTTTATCTACATACTTTGACATATTTTTAACATCATCCCAAGTACTTGTACATGGTCTTTTACTAGTCCATACACTATCCAATCATCTAAGTATACTTCCAAGAATTAATGTATAAAGTCTTTAAATTTATTTATCATTATCCTACTAAATAATTCAAGTAAATTTTTTATGCCCAATGGAATTATAGTATATATTATAACCCAATTCAATTGTAAATGCAATTTTTGGCTAACCTTCTTCCCTTATTTTCACTTGTTGATAGCTAGAGAATCCATCAATAAATGAATAGATCTCTCTTTCAATAATTGATTATAATATTTATTTGGTGAAAGGTATAGGGAAGAGTTCATGTATTCAAGCTTTATTAAGTTCCCTAAAATCAACACATATTCTTACCTCTCTTGTCTTTTTATTCTATACGACCATATTGCTTATCCATTCTACATCCTCTACCAATTTAATTATTCCTACATCAAGAATTTTATGTAACTCAACTTTTACTTTCTTTTTCATATTTAGATTAAGTCTATAAGGTATATTTCTTACTAGTTTAGTCCCTTCTTTTAGTTGTATCTTAATTATGCATGCCTCTTCTTTCATCCCTTTTAAATCTATAAATGTCATCGAGAATAATTCTTCAAATTCTAATAGGATCTCCACAACTTGTACTACTACTTTATCATCCCAATAATCTCATATCTTTGCAAGTTTAGGGTCCCTTCCTTGGCAATATTTTCTTCCCTAAGCATGATTGGTCAATCGCCATATTTTTTAGATTCGATAGGGGATTCTAGTTCTATTTCCCCTTGGTTGAATTATATATATATATATATAATTTGTATATGATACGAGCATGGGTGCACAACTCCAAACAATCCTCAAACAAGCAAACTTTCAATCTCTAAACATTCACATGATGGGTTTTCATTCATTAGGCCTCAATCTCCTAGTAGTACTTCAGATTGACTAAAATGGGCACAACTTCCCAGAAAGAATTGATCTCCAAAAGAAAAACCCAGATTTGGATACCCTTTTTGGCTTTATTCAACATATGAAGAAATCAAATATGGTTACTTTGGAAGGAAAGGTTCAAAACTTGACTATTCTACTCTTGACTAGGCTTGAAGTGGAGTAGCAAATTCATGTTTTTTGGTCATAACTTTTCAAACTAGACTTGATACCAAAAATATAAACATAGTTCTAGATACCCATTTTGGCTTTATACAACATACTAATAATTGGGTAGGGTTTTTTTGGAAACAAGACTCAAATTTGGACTGTTCTCCCTCAAATTAGGCCTACTAGGGTTTCAGACCTATTTTAGTAAAATGGACACAACTTGCTAGAAACTTGATGAAATTACATGAAACCAACACCAATAGACACTAGATTCATAGCTTTACCAAACAAATTGATTTGGAGTCAGTATGGGATCGTACAGATTCGTACTACATCAAAGAATGACAAGGAAACGTTCAAAATGCATAAAATAGAGGTAGAGGTATTTTATTGCTTCAACTTCCAAAAATTCAACCACCACACCCTCCAACCATGTTTCAACCTTACAAAGTCCTTTTAAAACATTTACAACCATTTTCCAATGGTTCTCAACCAACTTTTCAACTTACAACCATTCAAATTCCCTCATTTACAACTTATGACTCTTCATATTCCATGTTTTTGCAACTTTTACAACATTGACAACATTTTGCAAAATTGACAACTTGTGCAACTTGACACTCCAACACACCTAGTGACCTAATATGGAACTCAAACACATCTAAAATGGTCTTAAAAGACCTTATTACATGAGAAAACCACAAAAAAAACAAAATGACACTTTTTCCTATTGAAGGTATGAAACTTGAGGGTGCCCC
>VDFB02207573.1:0-18936 GCA_007258455.2 Sequoia sempervirens | reverse complement strand
TATATGGATATATGGTTGATTTTCTATGTTGTATTTGGTTCAATTATGTTGAGGAAGTACTGAAGATGATGAGGATGTTCTTTTGTTGTTTGGTTTCCAAATTATTTTGGGAAAATTTGATAAAAAGAAGAAACAATGTGTTGCAGTGGTTTTGGGGTTGGAGGGTTGTGTTCTTGTGTTGCTCCACATTTATTTTAGGTTGAATATCTTCTTATGCACTTCAAATATGTTTATGAGATATGTTTAGAGGTTTTATATCTAGAATTTGGTGTGCTAGATCATTGTGCAGAAGAAGTTGTGTTCACCAAAGTGTGACTTATGCATTGCAAAGGTGTCTAGGAGAAATATATTTGCTTTGTGTTTCTCTGCAGCTATGTTTTAGGTCTTGTGGATATAAAGGAGTGTTGATAATGTTGTTATATTTCTTCAGTTGAAGTGGTTTGAGGTTTGGTACTTTGAAAGTTAGTTTCTTGAGTTACAATGTATGGCAGAGTAGTCTAGATGTACTAGGTGTGTACATTCTTTAGCTGAAAGTTGTTGCGAAGGAGGTTTTTGGATTTCAGGGTGTTTGTAGAATATTCCAAAGAATTTTTAGGTGAAATTTGTTTGCCATGAGTTATGGATAGGTCAAAGGAAGCATGTACTTAGAATATTAATGGTGTTTACATGGGTATCTATCAACCTTGGTGTTTACACTACTTGTGAGGGTGCTTAGTTGTTTATGGAAGTGTGGCATGGTGTGTAAGGATAAATTTAGGTCCTATCTAAGGATTTGTGTGGTCTACATCCATTCCTTTCCACCATGTTAATTTTTTGGTTCTAACCTAATTTCAATTTGTACAGTTGAGGTGCATAGCAAAACTTGGAGAAATGTTTCAAGGTTGAAGATGATATAAATAAGAGTTGATTTGTAGAGGGATTGGGTGATAAAAGAGATAGAAAATTATTATGCGAACCACAAAGTTATAGAGTGTGAATTTGAGAAGTGCACTACAAGCTTTCATGTGTTAGATTACTAGACATAGTGAGAAGAAGGTGTCTACAATTCTTCAATCAAGCTGCGAAGGTGTTAACGATGTTGTGGTGGATTCTCTATTGCATTGAGATATTTTTCTCTATATAACATTTCTTCTCTATCTTATTTTCTATTCTAGTAGTGAGCCCTTGTAATCAATGTTGTTATTACTTATAATTTGAGCTAATCCTCATTGTGGTTTTTTCATCTTGGGTTTTCCACATAAATCTGATGTTCTTTTATGTATGGTGTTTTGTTTTAGTTTCTATTATTTTCTTTTCATACTAAATCATTATAATAGATTTAAGGGTTTATCTAATGAATTTGGATTTGAATTTTTATGAGGGTTTTGAAGCCTTTACCAATTGATTTTCACTTTAATACGTGACGATAGAGCTTCATCCTTTAAGTATATGTTGTTATTATTTAGTACAAGTTCTTTTATTTTGGATTGATTGGGATTGTTTTGTAGCCTAATAATATGGCGCCGAAATTTGACCATTAAGGCCAGCCATTTGGGTCATATTGGACCAGTTCTGATGCTTGTGGCCCAAACTTGTCAAAGTTGGAAAAGCTGCAGTTGTCAATACGTCACCTAAAAAAGTTGCATTTTTAGAGCCCAGTCATAGAATAATTCCAGGTTGCGAATGGCACGTAATTGAAAATGCCAGATATGCACACATGAATGTAGGGTTGAGAAGATCTCGTAGAATGAAAAACAATTTATCTCGAATGCTTTCTCCCCTGCATACGTTCCTTAAGGCGTAAACAGAATCTACAATCAACGCTACGGTATAGCATGGCTGTAATCTGAAATCAATTGAAAAGGTGGATCGCTATAAGTTCTATAGACTACGGCCTTTTGTTTGAATCAATTTCATTAAGTTTTGAGTGAGATGGAAATTTCATTGAGGGCAGGTCTGTAAGTTTCTTTTTCTAAAAAGTTGCAGTTTGAAACATGCATGGTAAAAATCTATACGGTCTGGTACAAACTTAAAAATTCCTTAGGAAGTTAGTCTTGTGTCTTACAAATTCTTTTGGTTTGATGCATTTTTTTGAGTTTCATGTGAGTTATGGAATTTTTACTAAGAGCGGGTCTGAGATTGGACTAATGTTTCTAGTGACCTAGAAAATTTCATATCTTTATTTTCCACCATCAAAAAGTCATGAAAATTGGTAGAAATTTCTATTTTGAGGATATCTAAAAACCCTTTGGGGTTCAAGCCTTTAAAATTATTCATGTGTGAGGATTCAATGATAGTGTGTATGACTATTCTACAAAAAACTATCAACCACCTAGTGAATGAAGGTTTTTATCAAATGATACTGTTTGAGAGGGAAAAGACAAATGTTCTGAATCCCAGAAGCCTTATAGCATTTTTCCTAACCAAGATTGGAATGTCTTATACAAGAATGAAAAATAATGCATCTAATGTCCACTTAGTAGCAAAGGCCTAAGGTTGAGTGACTAAGTAGAACCTTGGATGGAGTTGATAAGAACATTGTGGATCTTTGTGTACTTGTTCAGTTGAAGTCCTTTCTCTAAATCATTTTTTCTATCAAAGCTAGAAGCTCTCTTGGAAATAATTTATTATTTTGGCTAATGTGGTTCAGTGAGATTTGATGTTAAAATATGTCTCTTAATAACAAGAAAGATGGCAAGGGGAATCAACATTATTAAATACATTGTTTAAAGTGGCAAAGAAGCTACAGGAGGAAGAAATGGAAGCCAAGAAAGAAATCAAGTTGGCAAAGAAAAGATTATTCTAGACTACCTACAAGTCTAAAGGTAAATGTTGTCAAGTTGTGATTTCGAATAACTGCATTGATAATATTTTTTCTAAATATATGGTAGATAAATTGGGTTTGAAATGAATACAACACCCCACACCCTATTTTGTGATTTGGCTTCAAATAGGTACCCAGGTAACTATAAGTGAGCAATGAAAAGTTGAGTTTTAAATAGGAAATTATAAGGATGAAATAGTTTGTGATATTATGCATTTGGATGTATGTCACATTTTGTTTGGAAGGTTGTGGCATTATAATAGGACAACGAAGTATAACAACAAAAATAACACATATGAGCTTGAAGGATGGGTGAACAAGAATTGAAATATTTTTGTTAAGTGAGAAGACAACACTATAGTAGTATGAAGCAAAGAAAAATGAGTTAATGGTTGAGGTAATAAATTTTGAAAACAACATGTTGTTTGAAAAACTAGTTGAAAAAGAAATGGAAGAAATTTCTTTTGAATTTTATCAAACTAATAGTGATTTTGATGTTGAAGTGGGTGATGTTCAAGAAGAAGAAGAGACAACAAAAGAAGCTATAGAGGACTCACAAATAGTCCAAAGAGAGAAGATATTCATGGAGAATAAGGAGATAGCATGGTTCTCAAGAGAAGAAATGAGAGTTGAGAATGTTGATTTCAAGGAGAATAAAAGAATGGATGAGAAATTCAAAATAAAAAATGAATGGCTGAGTGAGGTTGATGTTGGACTCAAGGAACATTGAGAGGGGGGGTGAATCATTTTTTAGCAATATTTAAATTTCAATTAAGATCTTAAACCAGTTACAACATTTCAACAGAAGTAAAGATGAAAGCACAAGAAGGAAACAATAAAAACAAAATAACACTAAGATTTTATGTGGAAACCCTATTAGGGGAAAAATCATGGTGGAGATTAGTCCACGATTTATACTTTGTTAAAAGTATGAAGAAACAAAGGGAATGTGCATGCATTCAGGCACACTGCCTAGAGCTCACTGTTCAAAATAAGGAAGGCTCACTACCTTACAAAATGTTTAGATTATAGCAAAGAGTTGAACAGAGAAAGTAGCATCTACAAATGCCTGGTTCCAGTTCTGGTGAAGCTCGTAGATTAGTTTCTAAAATTTTCAATTGATTTTGGACTTTGCTCTACTCTTCCTTAATTCGCCTCATAAAAATATTCTTCTACAAATATGAAATCACTCAAGTGTTCTTCTGATATTTACACACATTCTAACACATTCAAATACCACACACCCACACCAAAATGAGTTAATTGATCTCTTATATATATCTACTAGTAAGAATTCAATCGCTATATGTCAAATTTAGCACAATAAAAATGTTTCTCAATAGTCAGCTCAATCCTCATTAAATATTTGATATGTACCCACATAAGTTGGCCAAGCCATAGCTAGGATCCAAAACAAAATATCCAACATAAGAAACAATTAAACAATTACTCCTCATACAACCACGACATTCTATATACACTGAGTTGGCCTTCATGGAT
The DNA here is from genome assembly GCA_007258455.2 of Sequoia sempervirens. Taxonomy (NCBI): domain Eukaryota; kingdom Viridiplantae; phylum Streptophyta; class Pinopsida; order Cupressales; family Cupressaceae; genus Sequoia; species Sequoia sempervirens. The sequence continues at coordinate 14,633 of VDFB02207573.1, read as the reverse complement.
AAATAAAAAGAAAAATATTCTACTAGATCTCCTAGCTTAACCACCAATTGATGCAACATCACAAAATTTAACAATAATATAGAATAGATACTTAACATCCTTCCCCAAGATCCATAGCTCAAAATGATAATCTAGTGAAGCATACAGATCGACATACTAATTAAATACACTATTCTTCATTTTCACTTCTAGTAAAACTCTATTCATTACTTTGCCTATTGATAGGAACAAATTCTGATCTATGGACTAACATGACCTAGGTTTCCATCACTTTTAAAACACTAGAAGCTCATATGCCAACAATCTCTTTATCGATGCAACACTTCAGTAAAAATGACTAAGTGTCGTATAGTTAGCACCGCGATTTATGTTTCCAAAGTTAAAAATTTCAAAACACAATTCCTTAGAGAATGATAAAGCATTTTTCACTCTACTTTCATTCCCCATTTGACATCAACAGAAAAATATTTTGGATCTCCCCTTTTGCTAATTCAAAATTTGAAGAAATACACCTGTTGCTCGACTCAAAAAATTATCTTGTACTTATCTTTCATTTTTAGAAGAAATTTCCTCCAAGCTTCTATTATAATCCCAATGATTAAGATCAATTTGTTGTTCTCAAATGTCTAGATGAGAGATTCTAGAATTGTGATTGCCTCTTCTAATTTTTCTCCTTTCCTCAGAACATCAATTAATTGCTCCAACCTACATTTGGTTAAATCCTTCACCTTCCAAAAGGCATCCACAAGGTTGTTTCTGGAAAAATGAATTTTTGCATTCTCAGAATGCAATTCTTGAATCATTTTATTGATTGCATCATCCTAATCCTGAAACATGTTATAATCATGACCTATTTTGTTCAACTCATATTCAATCTACTCCAGCTTATCTTTGTATTTCCCAACTGCATGAGGCCAATGAAGACAATAGTTTTAGATTTTATTGGCTATATTTATGCATTGCCTCACCAAATTCATTTTCCTTTTTAGTTTGGTAAGAGATAGCCTGAACTGCTCCATCATATTGTAGAATTATTTCTTTCTCTTTTCTATCCTGAGGCTCAGAGACCATGGCATCCTTAATGCACTCAATCATCTCTTCAGGAAACACATTCTGCAAACTCTCCAAACCAATATTATTGTGCACAAAATATGTACTTAGTGTGCTCTCGATCAGGTCCTTCTCATATAAGGGTCTATCAGACCATATGTCTATAATTTTTTGCATCCCATCTTTCTCCTGAATAATCTACAATATCTTACCTTGGATAAAACACCTTCTTATTCACTTCCTTATGCTATAACTACATCTAGTTCAACTGATTTCAGTTCTTCCCTTGGAGTGTACTCATCAGATTCTTCATCTAGTATGTCCACAATCACTAGATCTTTACCTTTTCCTTCAATTTTTGGAGTTTTGTGTGTCAGAGGAGTGTAATCAACAATCTCTTGAGCTCTTTTCTTCTTCCTCTCCATCTCACCAGAAGAGGATCCAACTTCAAGAGCTCTTACTAGAATAGAAATGCTAATTTCTCCAAACTTCCTTAGCAATTCTTTAAAGAAATATTCAAACTCATGCTCACAATTTTCTAAAGTATTAGAATGTTGAAATATTTGTTTACAAACTGGTTCCTTCTCCTTCCATACAACATTATCGATTTGTGGCAAGAAATTCAGAAAATACATCACAAGACATATGACCAAGGTACCAAACTTGAAGGGGTAATTTTCCTCCTTTGTTAGTTGCACATTTTCCATCAATTGATCTTTTAACAATCCACACAGGTCAAAATCATGATCCTCCATTATCATTTTATGATATATGTAAAATGCACCTGCTGAAGTTGCACCTTCCCTATTTCTGAAAAATATTTTATATGAGATTCCATGTGCAATTTACCTTGTTATCGGATCTTTGATTGTTGAAATTATCGGAGCCCTTTGATCTCTTGTTACTCTGATTAGGGTTTCAACTTCCTTGTTCCAAATCAACTTATTTTTTGGTATATCCCCAACATTGCATAAACCAACTAGATTCTTAATCACTTCTTTTGAAATGAGATAGGGTTTATCCAAAGTTAGAAAGCCATCATTCAATCTATTCAGGATAAACCTAATGAATTTTGTGTTATCAAAATAGGGAAATTCACTCTAAATGTCCAAACTTTTGTGTTTCACACCTTCAAGCCATTTCAATTCATTGGATGACAACATATTTCTCACATCCCTAATCTTTTCACTGTTGTATTAATCTAAATTCACCATTCCTTTGACTTGCTTCATTTTCCTTTCTGTACCGAACAAGTTTCTATCGAACACCAAATTAATTGAGAATTCTACAAGCATCTGAAATACCTGATGAATTCACCATTGAAATGACTTTACTCCTTTGAGATTTTTCTGCAAAGGCTCTCCTTCTATTCTTCTTGAATGAAAGATTTCAAATGAGGGTTACAAATACCCTTTTATAATTTGCACACCTAACCCTTTTATTGCATTAAATATTTTTCCCTCAGTGTTCTGGATACTCTATCTTCTCAGACAACAATAGAAGAATTCATCTGTAGACCTTCTACTTCTCAAATTTTGGCATAAATGACCACTGATACATTTGTAAACTATTAGCACAAATATTAAAAATTTCTTGCATTCCAATGCCACTACCGACAGGGGGACAAAGGATTTTCTTGAAAAACTCCCCTTAGGCCAATATCCTGAGATCAATTTTTAGAGGAATTACTGGAACCTGCTTCTGGTGCAAGCTTATTTCCTTCATCAGTTCACTCTTCCTTACCCATTTTTTCTTCATCTAATCTCTTATCTCTTCTACAGTCACCCTTTTCCTTTATCATCTATCTATGAAATTTTTCCTTTTTCTCCTTTGTATACTTGTGGACCTCTTCTATCCATGTTTTTATTCTCGTGATAAATCTTGCAATGTGACCTCAACCCTCATAGTTTTCGTAACATAATGGATTTCATTTCAGACCACTTATCCATTGATTTCGCTTTTTGAATTTTATTAGGAAATAATATGCCCAAAATTCCTCTGTATAGGTAGCATTTAATTATCTCTTTACATTTACAAGCAAACATACTTCTCTCTCTCTTAAGCATTCATGCACCGCATTTGCCACTCAAATTTGTTGCAACTACAAATCACTCAATTTCATAGGAATATTCAACTTATTTTACTGCAGTTGTCTTCGCTTTTCATATGTCCAAATTTATTACAAGTAGTGGACCATTGTGCCTTTTGATCACATTGGGTTGTCTTACCAGATGCTTTATTTTGAGAGTCTATCTTATTTTTAATCCTAGAGTGTTCAGATTTCTCCCTTCTCATATCCAAGACCTCTACTTTTCGCTTTATCCTTTCTCTCTTAGTCAACTACTGCTTAGTAAACTGGGATCCTAAACTTCTCCTTGTATCTACTGCAGCGGGATTTCCATCTCCCTCCTCCTTGCGATAACTATTTTGTCTTTTAAGTTCTTGTCTCTCGACTACAGTTCAATCTCCAAATTCTGAATGAATCCACTCATTTACTATGTTATACTCTTCAGACTTCTTTTAAGGACTACACAATTTCCCTTTATTCTTCTCTCTTCACCCCTGCTTTTCCCTTTACTTCAGATCCCATCTCTAATCTTTAGAGCAACATTGTTCCTAGAAGTAAGCTTTTTCTACATTAACCGATTCAGAATATCTTCATGAAAGCGTGATTTCTTTACTTATTAATTTTTCCTCTTGATCTTTGTATTGATTTCGGACCTCTTTAATGATTAATGCAATTTCGCATCCTTTAATCTATGACTTTAGATTGATCAAGATCATCAAGTGCCATCAAAAGTTGTTGTTGAAAACCACCAAAATCCATTGCATTCCAAGATCCACCTCAAGCTATTAAACTTCTACAGAGGATCTAAGATCTAGTACCAATTGTTGGACTCAAGGAACACTGAGAGGGGGGGTGAATCAATGTTCAACAATATTTAAATTTCAATTCAGATCTTAAACCAATTACAACATTTCAACAGAAATAGAGATAAAAGTACAAGAATGAAACAATCAAAACACCATAACATGAGGATTTTTACATGGAAACCCTATTAGGGGAAAAACCATAGTGGAGATTAGTCCACAATTTATACTCTATTAAAAGTATGAAGAAACAATGGGAATGCACATGCATTTAGGCACATTTCCTAGAGATCACTACTAAAAATAAGGAAGGCTCACTAGCTTACAAAATGTTTAGATTACAGAAAAGATTTGAACTAAGAAAGTAGCATCTACAAATTCCTAGTTCCAGTTTTGGTGAAGCTCATAGATCAGATTTTGAACTTTTCAATTGATTTTATACTTCACTCTACTCTGCCTTAATTTGCCTCACAAAAATCTTCTTCTGCACATATGAAATCACTCAACTGTTCTTTTGATATTCACACACACTCTAACACATATCAAACACCACACATCCACACCAAAATAATTAATCAATCTCTTTTATATATATATATATATATATATATATCCGCTAGCAAGAATTCAATCGCTATATGTCGACTTTAGCACAATAAAAATATTTCTCAATAGTTGGCTCAATCCTCATTAAATATTTGATGTGTACCCACACAATTTGGCCAAACCATAGCTAGGACCTAAAACAAAATATCCAACATAAGAAAAAATTAAACAACTACTCCTCATACATCCACGACATGCCATATACACTGAGTCAACCTTCATGAACAAATAAACAAAAAAACATTCTGCCGGATCTCCTAACTTAACCACCAATTGATGTAACATCACAAAAATTAACAATAAGATATAATAGATACTTAACATCCTTCCCCAAGATCCACAACTCAAAATGATAATCTAGTGAAGCATAAAGATCGACATACTAATCGAATACTAGTTCTTCATTTTCACTTCTGGTAAAACTTTGTTCATTACTCTGCTTGTTGGTAGGAACAAATTTTGATCTGTGGACTGGAATAATGACTTAGGTTTCCATCAATGAAAACACTAGAATCCATATGCCAATAGTTGAGGTGAAGCCAAATATTTTGGAGAATAATGAAGAGAAAAGAATGTATGGAAAACCACATGAGTGGGATGAAGAAGTGAAGTATGAAAATAAAAAATATGATTTCTTTAATATACATGTTTCTTGTGCATGTAAAGAAGACAAAAGGGATGAAAGAGAAAATAAATCTCCAATTGTAGTCAAAGCTAAAGCTAGAATGAGGAGACAAGCAAAAAACCATGGATATATAGCACCTAGTTGACCTTGGCTCAAGAAGCATGTTATTGGACCAAAAAGAACAAGTGAAATAGTTGAAACAAATGTAGTTGAGATCCAACAAAAAAAACAATGCATCCATTCAAATGAACTAGAAGACAAGAAAGAAGATTCATATTTGAGATGGAACTCACATTTTCTTCCCCTTGGGAGTATAATGTAGGAGCATCCTTTTGGGTGCATATGTTGTCATTTGGTAAAAGTTTGATTTTGGTTTGATTGGGATTTTCTTGGGGCAATAAGGTCAATTTGGACCATTTAAGGCCATTTGGGGTCATATTGGACTAGTTTTGGTGTTTAGGGGAAAACTTGTCAAAAGTTGCAAAAGTTATCATTGTTGTCACCTAAAAGTTGCATTTTTGTTTTGGGAAGTTAGGAATTAGTTTTGGGTGAAGGGAATGAATCTAATTGAATAAATATGAGATGTACACATGAGCGCTAGGGTTGAAGAAGATCTAGAATGAAAAACACTTCATTTTGCATGCTTTCCCTTTCATTTTCTTGTGTAAACAATATGTAATCTTTATGGTACGACCTGTTACAGATTATTATGGAATTGAAATCAATTGGAAAGGTTGAAGGTGGGTTTTTTATATTTTATATTTATTTTTAATCAATTTCATTATGTTTTGAGTGAGATATGGCAATTTCATTGAGGGTAGGTCTGTAAGGATTTTTCTAAAAAGTCATAGTCTAAAACATGCATGGTATGGATTTGTACAGTATAGTACGAACCTGCACACACCTTTGGAATTTATTTCTATGACTTATCTTACAGTTTTTTTTGGTTTCATGCATTTTTGTTGGGTTTTGTGTGAATTATGGAATTTTTACTAAGAGCAAGTCTAAGATAAGACTAAGGTTTCTAGCAACCTAGAAAATTTCATATCTTTATTTTCCAGCATCAAAAAGTCATGAAAATTGGTAGAAAGTTCTTTTTTAAGGATATATAAAAACTCTTTGGGGCTCAAGCCTTTAAAAGTTTGCATGTGTGAGGAATCAATGACAATGTGTATGACTATCCTGCAAAAAATTGTCAACCATCTAGTGAATGAGGGTTTTTATCAAATGATATTGTTTGAGAGGGAAAAGATCAATGTTTTGAACCCCAGAAGCCTTGTAACATTTTTCCTAACCAATATTGGAATTTATTATACAAGGATGCAAAATAATGCAACTAATGGACCTAGTAGCAAAGGCCTATGGTTGAGTGACTAAGTAAAACCTTGGATAAAGTTGATAAGAACTTTTTGGATCTTTGTGTACTTGTTTAGTTGAAGTCCTTTCTCTGGATCAAGTTGTCTTGTGCATTCAACATGAACTCCATGAGGAGTTACCAAACCCTGAGGAAGATAAGGAATATAATATTAAGGATGTGCTCCTCAAGGAGGAGCAGCAAGAATTGATTGATAGCATATAGAGGTAGGTTGAGAAAGAAAAGGATTCTTCTTCACAAGTGATAGGAATATAATAAGTGGTAAAAGAGAAACTAGAGGATGCTTTGAGAATAGAGAGGCATATGTTTACACCAATAGGAGATCCTAACAAGTTGAATCTAAATCTAGAGAATAGGTAACAAGTTGTAGTCCAACCTTTGAGTTGGAAAGTTATGATGGTGGAAGTGGAGAAGACCAATCTTAAGAAGAAGCCTAGAACCCTCCTTTCTACCAAGCTTAATGAAGCTAGAGAGATGATTGTATATATTGCAACTCCAATGGTTGACAAAGATGACACAAAATCACAAGAATATAATTATCAAATATCAACTGTCAACTTGGGAAAGTAAACAAAAAGGGACTAGATGTCATCCTTGGATTTAGTGGTGGATTCAATGAAATTAAGGATGAACAAGGATAATAAAATGAAAGATGAGCTTAAAGCTCAAATAGAACAAATGAAAAGGTTCTTAAAAGGCTTGACTTCTATAGTGTTCGAGCAACTTTCTTTTTCAAAGGCTCATATAGTTATAAGTAGAATGGAAGTTGATGAGCTCATTGAAATGAATAAGAATTATCACATTTTTGATAGATGGGTCAAGAATCTCAAAAAGGAAATGGAAGAATTCTTGGCGTTTGAGTACTGAAATTATGAGGATGCTTGTTAGTTGGAAAAGAAATTGCAAAAGTATATTGATAAGTTGAGAGATGAAGATGAGAAATATAGAATAGTGTTGAAACAACTCTAAGAATTGAGAAGAGTCAGTACGAAAGAGCTAAATCAAGCTGCAATTTTAGGTGATGAAGACATTAGTTTTGAAAGTAAATGCATTAATATTATATCATACAGAATGAAGCTTATATCAGAACATAGATTGAGTCTACTTAAATTTCAGAAGGAGTTGTATGAGGATTCTTCTTGTTTTGAGAGCTTCATAGTCACCACCATTAGTTTGGATCTCTTGCTACTCAACATGCAAAAATTAGATACTCTCCAAGACATTCAAGATTCATGGAAGGAAAAGCTAGAAAAAGAGATTAATTTTGAAAAGGGTGAGGAAGAGACCATTTTGGATAAGTTGATAAATATCAAGGCTGATGTAAGATGGGTTAAAAATGGTATATATCAAATGGAAAAGTGTGTGACTACAACCTCAACTTGTTTTAAAAAGAAAATTAAAATTAAAACGGGTAGATGGGCCCAATATGGAGGTACTTGCCTAGGTGTTAGTTAATTTCAAGGAGTATAAGCTACAAAAGAGGATAAATTTTGAATATTTTGAAAAAGGGAATATGTTTTTTTGGTTAATTCTCCTATGAAATAGAAAGGCATAGCAATGGAACTGGAGATAATTGGAGATTAGAGTAAGAAGTTGGTTCACATTTTCTAAAGGGTTAGTTTTGTGATAATTAATTGTAATTTAGTTTGATGCTCTCTCAATTTGTGGATCCGCATGTTGGGCACACTTCTTGTTTTGCATGTGTCTCTTTTTGGAAGGAAACTAATTTTCTAAGTCTATATATTGTAAAACCTCTCTCATTTTTGGGGTCTAAAAATTGAAGTAAAGATTGGAGGTCCAATAAAATAGGAACTATTAGAATTTTTTTGCATTTTTGCATTTTCTACATTAGTTTCAGAGAGTTAGTTTGAAGAGATCTTGAATATGTACACCAATAAATCTTGTTGGGTTTGTGAAAGTTGTGACTCAATCAAATTCAATAAAATCAACCAGATTCAACCATCTTTGAATTATTCTCTTGAATGGTATTTTTCTTGTTATCTATGATTTTTGATTCTCTAAAAGAGTAAAATTTATCTATTATGAGTTTAAGTTACAATGAATGGAATGAAACCTACTTTTAATCTTGCACAATGAATGAATATGACTATTTTAATTGCAAGTTTATTTATTCTATAGTTTTCACAAATACTCTTTGAATAATAATGAATCTAGTTAATTTGATGAATATGCATTCTTTATTCCTTGTGTATCCTAACCTATATTTTGACCTTTCTTTGAATAACTATTAGTTTAGTTTAATTAATTAAATACTCCAATTTGTGATAAATTACTAGCGATGCCCTTGAACATTACAATCATATATACCACTTTGTAGGACATCATAGTTGTGACCCAACTCCCAAGACCTTGGACAGTGATTGATTTCATGACCATTCATCTTTATAGGAGAGTTAGAATAGTTTATTTCTACCTATGTTATGTGTGCTAATTTTTTATCAATAGAATTAGCACTAGAGGAGGGCCTCTTTTTAAAAACACAAACTAGAGCATATAGGATCCTTTGCACCTAACAGGTTCGAGTGAATACTTAGATCTACTACTTGAAAATGACCTTTCTTTGAGCTAATATTTCCTACCAGACATAGAAAAAACCGTAGGAACATAATCACATCACCAAGAACCCCACCAATAGCAACGCCACTATCTCCACCTAATTCACCTCCACTAATGGTGTTCTTCATGAAAAACCACTCACCCATGGGAGTCATCCTTAGTGATTTTCATGAAATTTCTAATAACCTAGAGATATTTTTCCCAAAATACATTCATGGAGAATCTTGAAGTATAGAAGAACACATACAAGCATTTAAAGATGTTAAATAAGAGCCTAAATAGAACATCAATATGTAGTGTGTAGTATGTTCCCTTATTCACTAGGAGATATGACTTACAATTGGTACCTAAGTTTACCAGTCAGATCTATCACATGTTGGAAGGATTTGCAAGATGCATTTATCAATCAATTATGTGTCTATGTAGACCCAACTATCATGTATCATCAATTTTCCACCTATAGGAAAGAGAACCACTTATATTATTCAACACAAGGTTTCAAAGTATGTATAAGATATTGTAGGAACCTTAAGTTATCATAGAACATGTAGCAATATAGTAATATTTGAGAGATTTAGATCCACTAACAAATCTCTTTCTAAAAACAACATATACTGATACAAAGACTAACATATTAGCTAAATTTTACCACTTTCCTATCCAATTACAACAATAGATAACTCTTTCACCAAGAGGTATAGGAGGAAATTTTCCTTCACTAGGATATTTAGAATGTCCAACCAAATGATAATATTAAACCAGACCATCACCTACAACTCTCCATTGATGAAAATAATATGTGGAATGTATAATTCTTCCTACATTCCTCAACCTATTAATCAAATACTTTCATTGGCCATGTTACATTGGTCTAGCAACAAAAAAGAATATTCCCAAGCACATACTGCAACAATTCATAGAGGTAACTCCTTTTTTGAACAACATGTAGGGAATAATCCTCAAGAAAATCTATCATAAGTATCACAAATGGGTCAGCCTAGAACAGATGAAGGAAATGAAAAAACCTCTCAGCTCTCATCTAAGATATAGACCCTTAAGAAAACCATCTCACAAGTTACAAATGAGCTGACTCAATTCAAAATTAATCCTCCTAAGACACAAAAATAAAAGATGGTTGAGAATAGAGAGGAAATCAGTAGGAAAGATTCCTCATAAGCTTATGAGGTCAGATTTTTATTCACAAATTAGAGATATCATTAATTTGTTATCAATGGCCTTCAGTAAGGTAGAATCCATAACTCATGAGTCCTAGATGTTTTATTTCATTCATGTCATCTTGAAAGGGGAAACATTCCTAGACTAGGGAAAAATTAATTTAGATCCTATTCATGCAAAAATTACTACTATCAAGGATACAAACCAATTCTTCATGTCATCATATGTGGTTTATAAATGGCAGCCAAAGTGGGTAACTTTTGGGAATAAATACAAAGATAATTAGAGGGGAAGGCCCAAGGGAAAGCAAGATTTGAGAATTTTATACCAAAATTAAATATGAGGAGGTTAGGAAACACTTCAAATGGGTTAATGATGCATTTTTGTACCCAATAATCAAACAACTTACTAGAGATGTGGGATTCAAGATGACCAAGGAGGTAATGGCCTTAGTGAGAAAATGGGGACAATGGCTCATTCAAAATTCCCTAAGTCTACATATAACATAAGAATTTTTTGGTTTGATAAGGCACCACTTTTTCTTTCGAAATATTGCAACAACAAACTACTATTGATTGAATTTTCTAGATAGGTGATAGATGTACACTTAAATTTCTCCAACAAACATAAGGTAGGGGGGTTGAAGTACCCTATTCAATTTGGATACTACTCATGCCCATCTACCATAACTGCCAAGATAGCTACTAAGGAGTTGTAAGCCCTTAATTTGAAATAATACATAGAAAGGGATGAATTTGATCCAAAAGGAATAATGAAGGCCCTTAGTGCCTCTATGTTCCCATATCATTACCCCAACATTGAATAATTTTGGGAAGACCTCCAAGATGACTTTGAGGTCAAGAAGTGAAAGTACATGTTAACCATCTTCTAGATGAAGTAATTTGGTATCAGAGATGATATTCTAGAAGGGTTATTAGATGAGAGTCATACCTTGGACCTAATGTATGAAATTGAGAAGGTGGGTACAAATGTTCTGAACCCAATTGATTAGTCAAATAAATATCCCTCTATTGATGAAATTTTAGAGAAAATGATAGATGTAAGTAATGCATGTGTGGAGGTTAGGATGAAGAACTATGGAGGCAATGAAAGCTCATCTAAGAGAAAGAAGTATTCAACAACAAAAAATTCTTCCTCATCCATACCGGTTGAGTAAAAGAGGTATAAGAGGAAGGAGAAAACATTTTCTCAAGGAATTGAAGAGATAGGACCCATAATAGAGAAGGTAGTCGAAGCTTTGAAAACAACAAAAAATATTTATAAGGTTTCCATTGTGGGAGTATTCACAAGACTTTGGGTGATGTTGATTTCCCAAGTCCATCCAACTAAAGAGACAACCACAATTGAACCTACCCCTATTGCTACAAAAGTTATAGAATCAATGCAAGAGGTTGTAAAGGAGCCTCGAGTTATAGAAGTAGTAGACATCTTCGATGTCCCATATCCCACTCCTTTGGAGATAAAATAGCTACTTGAAGAGCATGAAGAGCATCAAAATCATCAAGTGGAAAAAACACTTGAGTCTTCTATTGGCACACATACTCAGGAGCTAAATATGGTAGAAGACAACTTTTGAAAATCAAGAGGATTAAGGAGAAGGTACCCATGAACTCCATGAGGAGTTACCAAACCCTAAGGAACAGAAGGATGAGAATATTAAGCATGTGCTCACTAAGGAGGATAAACATGAATTGATTGATAGCATGTACAAATAGGTTGAGAAAGAAAATTATTCCTCTTTGCAAGTGATTACCAAATAATAAGTGGAAAAAGAGAAATCAAATGAGACTCCAAGAATAGAGCAACAAATATCTACCCCAATAGGAGCTCCTACCTGGTTGAAGCTAAATTCGAAGAAGAGACAAGTGGTAGTCCAACCTTTGAGTTGGAAAGACATGGTGATGGAAGTGGAGAACACCAAGCATAAGAAGAAGCCTAGAATCTTCCATTCCAAAAGGCTTAATGAAGTTAGAGATATGATTTCAAAAATTGCAACTCCAATGGCTAACAAAGATGATAGAGAATTACAAGCATCTGACTATAAGCTATCAACTATCAACTTGGGGAAGAAAAAAAGAAGGGACTAGCTATCATCCTTCAATTTAGTGGTTGATTCAATTAAAGAAAGGATGAACAAGGATAAGAAAACTGTATGGGAGAGAATTTGTACCCCTTCCGCAAATTCCCCTTTCATACATCCTCACCTTAGAAAACTAAATCCAAAGGAAAAATTCCACATCATCTAGCTGACTTCCTTCCACTTGGCATTTTTCCTTTGTGTCGGTAGAAGAATATTTTTTGGGGATGTGCACATGATGTAGAGATGTCCACATGGCACACTTACATCCCTGACGGATTCCTACATTTGAAGTTGGTAGAGGCATAACACTTCCTATTGGGAACAATTTGTAATGTTCCTCTTCAACCAACTGACCCTAAAAATGGTAGATTCTTCCCTCTTCTCCTTCAAATTCATCTATCTTCAATTCATTTTAATCCTCTTAGCATTCAACTCATCTCTTTTTTCATTCTCAAGCAATCCAACTTCATTTTTCACTCTAAAGCAACACTTGAACACTCCATAAACTTCATAAAGCAAGTGTGAAGCAAGCCATTACAATGTGGGCTTGAGTTTCTATGAGACCTCCCTTCATTTTAGTTGAGGTTGTGGTGAATATTCAAGCCTTCTTTCTCCTCCATTGGCTAGTGAGCTCTTGGTGGAGGTGGTAACATTTCACTCCTCTCCTTTGTGATTTGGTTGAGTAGCTCTTTACTTTTTTGTAGTGTAATTTGTGTTCCTTCCTTCTTTACTTCTTTATTGTATATTTCTCTATCATTGCTATCTGGTTGTCCATGGAGGTGGAAACACCAAAACTAGGGTCTAACTAAGGCAGGACCCTATACATCCAAAGCAAATTTCCCCTCTTTCTTATGTGTAGGTGGACATGCTTTTGGAGCTAGCTACCGAGTTGGTGCCTTGGTGAGATTATCTTCATCATTTTTTCTCTCATATGTCTGCTTTATCATCTGTATTTGTATTTCTCATACTTTATAAATTTGTTTTACTCCATTTAGGTATTATCTAGGTTATCAACTTGTTTTCTAAAGGGTTCATATTGTATTCTTTATCCCTTTCGTCATATGGACCTTTTTGTGTTGAACCTAAGAGATTGTACCAGCATTGTGCTTCGCCCATCCCAGAACCATGTTTTCCTTTCTGGTAGAGATACCGAGGTATAGTATTGAAACTAAAACCAGCCGTTTAGTCAAATTTTGGACTATGGCTTGCAAGGATTTGAAGCGATTATAGTCCCTCATCATTCTTGGTCCTCATTTCAAAGCATCCCTTTTAGAGTGAGGTAGTAAGTTAGGGAACCCTCCCCACCTCCCACCTTAGGCTCCTTGGACACATTGCTGGTCCCTCTCTTGTTTCTTTTGTGAACTTGATGCAACCATTTTGGCTTCATCTCTTGTAGTACTAAAGATCCTTTCCTCATAAGCTCCCAGAAGCGTTGTAGGGTGTCATGCTGTGATTTCACCTCGGCAAACCCAACCCAAGTGAAACCCGAAAGGTGTGAAGCTTAAAGGCTCGCGTTTAATGAAACCTTTATACCTGGGCTCATCCCGTCTTGCACCTTTGGGGGCTTTGTGAGAGTCACTTAGGCGTACGTGATGGCCTCTTTTCCTACATCAACCTATCCCCCATAAATTCTGGTATAAACACACCGCGTATAAACTTCCACCAGTAGGATCTATCATCGGGATTTATTATAAAACCATCACTCCCTGTCCTGCAACCACCGGAAAAATTCAGCGGTTCTTGTTGACCCGATGTCTTAGGTGAACATTATATCCAAGGAGATCATGTTAATTAACTTCCTACAAAAATATAGGTATGATGCACTTGTGAGCACCATTCACACGCACAACAGACTTTTTGTACCTCCTCTAGGTAGTATTATTTTGTCGATTTTGGTTGGACCTAAATCCAAGAATTTTTTGTTCAACATAATCCCCTGGATCTAAACTCTTTAAAGTGAAGTTGGGTATCCCTTGGTTAGTAGGTATGAATATAGTAACCTCGATTGCGTATAAATGTTTAAAATTTATCCACAAGGGTTCCATGCATGTGATTCATGAAACTGATTATAAACTACCAATTGCCCATGGTGGTTACTCCTTGGATTACTCTTGGATTGCACCCTTTGGTCCTCTTTTTCCTAGGAAGGACCTTTTGTACCGAACTTATCAAAATTACAAGATATGGTGCTTAAACCAAGAGTGAGATACCCTCCATCACCCTATGCTATTTCACATAGGGCTTGCTTAAAA
>VDFB02207571.1:0-44309 GCA_007258455.2 Sequoia sempervirens | reverse complement strand
GACTAAATAAACTACTAAAAATTGCATATAAATGACTAATTTTGGTCACGTGACCAATAGTAGTTTATTGCCAGTCATTTATAATGTGACCAAATTTATGACTAAACTATTTTAGTCATTTATTTAGTCATTGATTTGTACTCATTGATTTGGTTATTAATTTGGTCATTGATTTAGTCATTGATTTAGTCATTAATTTAGTCATTGATCTAGTCGCTAATTTAGTCATTGATTGTTATTAACTGGTCATTTATTTAGTCATGGTAGTGATTTATTTAGTCATATATTTAGTCATTAATTTAGTCATATATTTAATCATTAATTTAGTCATTAATTGTTGTTAAGTGGTCATTTATTTAGTCAAGGTAGTCATTTATTTAGTCATATATTTAGTCATTACTTTAGTCATATATTTAGTCATTAATTTAGTCATATATTTAGTCATTAATTTAGTCATTACTTTAGTCATTTATTTAGTCATTATTTTAGTCATTACTTTAGTTATTTAGTCATTTAGTCATATTTAGTCATTAATTTAATCATTACTTTAGTCATACAGTTAGTCATTAATTCAGTCATTTTATTTACTAGTTTTCATTAATTGGTAGTAAATATAATCATGAAATAAATAATTTATTAAATACCATAAATTTTATAATGCAAAACTAATATAATATTAAATTTGAACTAAAACATAAAAGTAAATAAAAATATTACATATGCGTACAAGCTACAACATACTAAAATTAAAAGATTGATTCAACATCATGATAAATAAAGGTAATCTACAATAAAAAAATTTAATGCAAATATATATCAATATATATATCAAGTTATAAGATGTCAAAGATGTCTAAAAGTATATATGTAAATATAATAAAAAATGTCAAAGTTGTCTAAGAGTTTCCAAGTCTTTCAAATACACCATGATAATTAAGATCCCTGAACAACATATTCAAAATACTGCATAAAGTAGTGAGCCAAGATGTCTAGCAACTAGTACATGATAAATATGTTCAACTATGTCATTTTTTGCAAATATTTTAGTGGCCACTATGTGAAGGTTCCCTCTTTCTCTTTCAGATGAACAACTCCATCTATTTTGTCTTCATAAACAAGGGGTATGTTACTTGTGACCTTTAAAATGTTTACATTTGCATCCATTGTTCCTTTCAAGTTGACTCCATGTACAATAGATAGGGAGTGAATCCGCCCAATGCCCACAACATCACCATCTAATGGATCCAACACCTTAACTTTATCTCCTTCTTTGAGTTTATCAATACATTCCTGCAAAAAGAAAAAAATAACACATTATAACATAAACTTACATAAAGGCTTCCAACAAATAACACATTATCCATGTTCCTACTAAACTTGCATAAAGGCTTCCAACAAATTTTTATGCATGAATAACATAAACTAATAAACTTGTATAGTTTTCTCTTTAGATTACAACAACTACATGTAGCTCAATCAATATCTCATTCAAACAAATAAAAAATTGTAAGATTTAATATTCAATACCATAGAACACAAAAAATACGATAAAATGTGTTCACTGAGGTCATCACAGAACTCACCGTGTTTGGAGAAGCAAGGTGCTTTCCACTCAACATACTAGCAGCTGATCTTTTTACAAACCCATTCTCATAAGCCTGCTTATGCATACACATCAGCAATTTAAATATCAACAAGCATTCCATATTAACTATTGTTCAGTAACCTTATTACAAACTTGCGTTATAACATATAAAACAAGAGAAAATTACAAAACATACATTTCTACCAAGGTGTGAGGAGTCAAAAATTAGGAAAAAAGAATTTTTTATCCAAAACCTGTGGATGATAGTTAATTTTTGTTCAAAATTTCAATTCAGCTTATAAACTTGAAGTTAACATTTTGAAAAAATGATTTGACCAGGTATAGGGTTGGTTTCCATCCACACATAAGGAGATTCGTAAAAAAGGATGCACAAGGTAGCCAAAAATAAATCCAAAGCATGACATTCAACTTATATTATATTTGATCTATAACAATCCTTGGAAGATATGTTGAGTTTTTATTACGTTCAAAAGTTGCACTTCATCCATGTTCCTACTAAACTTGCATAAAGGCTTCCAACAAATTTTTATGCATGAATAACATAAACTAATAAACTTGTATAGTTTTATCTTTAGATTACAACAGCTACATGCAGCTCAAATCAATATCTCATTCAGACAAATAAAAATTTGTAAGATTTAATATTCAATACCATAGAACACAGAAAATACGATAAAATGTGTTCATTGAGGTCATCACATAATTCACCGTGTTTGGAGAAGCAAGTTGTTTTCCACTCAACATACTAGCAGCTGATCTTTTTACAAACCCATTCTCATCAGCTTGCTTGTGCATACACAATCAATAAAATTCCACAGAAGTATGGTAAGTAACAATCAATAAAATTCCACAGAATAAGTACATTAACCAAAGAAACTAAATTTAACACTGGAAAAATGATTGAAAACTATAAGGCTTCTCAAAATCAGTCTGCTTTTGGGCTATTAACATGGCCCTCTAGTTAAAACTATTACAGGCTGCTATGGCCCTATAGGCTTATTTAGTACAAGCAGTTGTAATCAGGGTCAATTAAAGACCAAGCTAAGTGGTTTGCGACCTCTTGTTGATTAGAATGATGTTGTTATCAGCACATTAAAAATAAGCCAGGTCTTCACCAGTTATGCAATCATCATTAGCAGCACATCAATTACCCATCAGTTATGTAGTCATGCAATCATGCAGTTAGTTGTGCAATCATAGTTAAAAATCAGTCAATTACTCATCAGTTATGTTGTCATGCAATCAGTTATTGTCATGTCCCCTTTTCCAAATTAGAACCATGGAGAGACCTCTAGCATATCATCATTTCTCATAGGCTAAAGGATAAATCAAGGGAAATGAATGATAATATTATTTTAAGTTGGGCCCAGTAATATAATATTTATGGGGCAACTTAATAATATTTGATCTATAACATATGCAAATGTACAAACTACCAAAAACTTTAAATTTTACAAACTTAATTAAATTGAGGAAATCAACCATTTCTTCATCTAATACAGCTCCATATGCATCTGCATAATTTTCAAAAGGAAACCTACCAAAATAAAAACTATTTACTACTTTGATTGAGTAGAGAATTATAATTTTTGATCAATGTTTAGGTAACCACTGGCCTGATGATAAGTGTGATCACAAGATCAAATGAGAAAGCATTTCTGAGATAATTTGTGCTTCCAAAAGGTCTAGAGCATCCATAATATAGAAATGATGTCTTTCTATATTATATTCCCAAGTATCCCTTTTTAGTTTTTTAATCATTTTGATCCACCTATTAGCATACCTATTGGTTAATAGAATAACTAGAATCTCACTTGGCAAATAAGTGGATCTGTGGGATCTATTGTGATGACTACAATAATTTTGAGATCTCTAGTTAAAGCATCAGCAAGGGAATTATTTTCCCATTTAACCCATTGTATATCAAAGTTATAACTCTGGAACTCAAAATACCATCCAACAATTCTCCCTTGGGCTAAATCTATGTTTGTTTTTTTCCTTAACAAATTTCTTATTGGCTAACTATTTGTTTTGCTTGCAAAATGTTTGGGCTTGAGGAATATTTTAAGATTTTCAATTCCTCTTTTAACAACCAAAATCTCCTTCTTATATATGTGTTAGTTCTTTTTACTTTGTGAAAATGTATGAAACTTGTATCCACAAATTTCGCTTTTCCATCTAGAAATTCTTGGCTCAACATTACTGACCATGTATCAATTGAAGCATTTGTGTTGAGGACTAAAGAAATACCCCACTTGTGGCATTTGGAACCACACATTCAAACACTTAAACATGTTTGAAGTGATGTGAATGCATGTGAGGAGTACTAAATGCAGGTAAAAGGTTTGTAAGTAGTTAAATGAAGTGCTTATTGATTATGAATTACTCGCGCCTTTACCATCAAGCAAACTTAGGATGTATTAGAGGTTCCCAAATTCTCATTTGATTGTCCATGTCACTTGTCCTTTGCTTGATGAAATACCTAAATTTAAAGTTTTTGGTAGTTTGTACATTTGCATGTGTAAAACTTGGAGTAAAACTGTACAGATACTTAATGGTTTCAAAAATCTCTATCACAGGTTTTTCTAGAAAATTTGTACTATTACACTGAACACTTTTGCAGAGAGTAGTTGCATGAAGGAAATCGATAATTAACAACAATCAATCAATAGCAGTTATTTAGTTTCACTCCTTTTAAGTTTTCATATATTTTTGTTAATTTATGTTATGTAATTTAGAAGTTGAACCATCTTTTGTTAATATATTGTGCAAAAGAGCAATTAAGGGAGCACAATTTCAATGTTCATGCAGAATAGCATTGAGATGGAAAACGATAGCTATGGAGAATAACTTTTATCATAGCAGTCTGTGGCTACACATTTCCCGCTAATTTATATAAATAAAGTATTCCCCATTAATATTGTTTTAGTAAAACCATAGATAAGTCATCTGGTTCTGGCACAAAGAAATCAATTATTGATCACTCTCTAGTCAGTATGACTTCTAAGAGTAAATTTAAACCAGACCAAGTAATCCAACTAATTTGCTACAAGACATGATAATTTATGACCTACTCAAGCTGTTGGCTTTTCCCTCAGCTTGCTTAAACAAACCAGAATTCAATAGTAATACATAAGATTGTTTACTATAAAATTATCAACAAATCTTGTGGTTGTAACTGGCAACCAATTTACATGTTTTACTCTCTAACAGTTGAAATTTTTTAATTAAGATCAAGCAAACGGGAAATATTCTATACACATAATATCATTTAAGACTGCAAAAACTGTCAATATGGCAGCTGCACATCAAATAAGGGGGATATACAAAGTGCCTGATTTCAAAGGTCATGGAATAGTATCAAGAGGGAAACTTTTAGTTACAGAGACCAAAATTTAGCACAGCAGTTAGGCTACATTATTTTCATAAGTTTATATAATAGAATATTCCTCACTGACATCATTTATCTAAACAGTAAATAACTCATTTGTTCCTGACCCAATGAAATAGATTATTGATAACTCCATTTTTAGGAAGTATATTAAATCATAGTTGTGATGGTTACACATTTAAAATACTACACCTGTTACCTATGTTTTTTGGTTCTGGATTAAATATGGTTTGTTCATTGTTGAATGTTGTGACAACACCTATACAATAGATATAGTGGTTGCTTCTAGTTGAGAAAAAAGGAGGGATATGGAGCTTAAAAATAAGACCGAAAGTCATTGTATAAATAGCTCTCAGTATTATAAATAAAATCATCCATTTACCACACATTTCATTGCAAAATTTCAATACGGTATCAGAGCAACCTGGTTTTGCTGAAAAAACCTGAATGCTGAGGGTATTTGAGGGCAGAAATTACTGTATCCATTGATTAGCAGTTCTATCAAATATGTTTTATAGATTGCAATTAAGTGATAGAGAATATTTGACAGAGAGTGGGAGCAGAGGCATTTTGGTAACCAACATCAAGGCACAGATAGAGAGTGAAGTGACATGAGCGTCTCATTCACAGAGCAGTGCAATAAAGTTGTAGCAGCATATTAAGTAAGCAGTAGCAAAAAAAATAAAAATCCCAAGGAGCAAGCCATAAGGCAACAATTTTGATTGTGTAGGCACTCCAAATGCATGGCTTTCTGAAAAATGAGCAAAGGGAAAGTTGTGGAAGGTGATTTCTGGTGTATAGAAATAGAGGAGACTGGAGGACCATAGGAGGTTGAAGGATAACTTCCAAACTTGAGTTCATTGTTAGCCCAGAGATTAAAGTAATTGATTTGGTAACATTTGGTTCAAAAAAAGGTTTTCAGTAAGGCCCAGAACAACTGAAGTATATCATATATGTCAAGCAATGACCCATACCACACTTATTTTGAATAGTTGAGTTTGTCCCCATTCACAGTATGCAATAAAGATCAATAAGGCCAAGTCCAGGTAATCATTCGCGACTAGCTGTGTGTGTCACTAGTACAAAGGTATTGCGGACAATTGTGTGTATCAACCCTATTTGCAACTTAAAGACATTAGATTTCCACAGTCCATATTGATAACAGTGTGTTTTTTCTAGATTTAACCGTGTAATCCATAAAAGTCACTATTATTTTACAAAATGACACAGATTTCAGAAAAAGACTAATTATTTTAGTTGCAAAAGCTCATTTGTAAGAGAACTGAGATGTGGCAATAAGCCATGTCTCCACCAGTCTTTTCCATGGACATCATTTAATTTGAGCCTTTAGCAACTCCTTTGCAAAAATGGTATTATTCATTTGAAAGAGAGGAGATGACATGGTAAAGGAGCTTTTATTCAAAAGAGCTACATGCAATAATTGACTGTTAAAAAAAGTCCTCATTCGAAGTGAGTCGGATGTTACTCAAATATAGGAAGAAATAATGATAAAGATGAAGCCAAACTTCTAATCCTGAATCCTAACCACATATAAAACTAATGCCATGAAGCAAGGTTTTGTGGATGAAACTGTGCAGATGTTTTTTAATCAACGTTCATACTGCAATCTATCATCAAGATGTTATTTTTGTATCCTGATAATAGATCATAGACTGGGATCCTAAATATTGTTTCAAGTCTTCTACACATTTTTTTTCTAGAAAGGTTTACTTATCATCTAATGGACTATGGAAATCTTAATCTTAGGTTTGCTGTAGGATCCCAGCAGTGTAGAACTACAATTGCAATCTAAAATCCCCCAAGTAGCACACGATACACCTGAAAGGCATTTTGACATGATTGGTCCAATGAAGTACAAGAGAATAAACCTAATAAAAGGTATTTCAATAGTATTTGTTCAATGAAGTTGATGTATGTGTCTTTAAAATACTCTTTTCCTAGCAGGATAAAACATCTTGAAGGATACACAGTGGTCAGACCATTGGGCAATTCCATTCGCAGAGCTGAAGTGATCCCTCCTGTAATTAGTATAGCCCTCAAAACACCATCTTCCTCCCTTACAAGAATTTCTGCCTCCACTTCATCTTGTGGCTAATATATGTCGGATTAATAGATCACCTTTGAATCATTGAATATAAGTAAAGGAATGAATGCCCTTTTGCATTTGGAAGAGGTGCCCTGTTTCTACAATATCAGTTTCCACTATCTCTCAAATTCTTCCTTTGTACAACTTTGGGATCATGTAAAGTTTAATTCTTCAATGGCTTTTTTGTAATGCAGAATCAAAATTTTATTTTATTAGGGTTTACAGAGATAATTTTAGATGATCAATGATCTGTTTGACATTTCACTTCGTCAGACCTGTGTGAAAATGGAAGCACAAAAACCAACATTGCATGTGAAAATTTATTTATTTATTTTTGGTTGGGTTGATTAGACTTTACATCAAGAATCTAGTCTCAAGAGTGTTGATTACATTTTTCAATATTAGAAACCGGAAGTAAATCATCTCCTCATATTCAATCCAAAGACCTTCCTTCCTAAGAAATATCCTTGTACTGATTGGGATATTCTGACTCTTCACTCTACAACATTATTAGCCCATGCTAGACTATTTTCTTTAAGTGTCTTTGGAAGTGAATTGTTGCTCTAACGAGACCTTCTAAGCTATAAGACTTGTATTTGGGGAAATCAAAACTAATCCTAATATATTTACAGTTATTTACAAAGTGCATTCTTGATACTGTGTTGCAAGCTGCTTAGGTTATCTTGCAGCACAGTATCAAGAATGGCATCTTTTGTGAACTCATGATGCAATTGGGTCCCCTTATACATATTGTTTGCAACAAATTCTAGTGTGTTGTTTAACATTAAGGCCCTTTCCAGGTACAAGGCTATCTCATTATCTCGGTTTTATATTTTAGAAGCAGATAACCTAAGCAGCTTGCATTTAACCTAAGCAGCTTGCAGCATAGTATCAAGAATCACATGTCAGTGGCACTGCCTCATGCTGAAGACACTAGTGCATATGGGTAAGCAGGGGCAGCGAGAATTACATCTGTGCACTTATCACAAACCTGTTTCAAGGAAAATGGACTCTCAATCATCCACCTTTACAAAACCAAACCTTTTTGTAACAGATTTTGATTGTAACTGCTCTTTCCTGTAATTGTGTGTGTAGTTATTTTAGAACTTGAGGAAGGACATGTTTCTCAACTCCTCTTTGGTTCACCATAGGTGTACTATTCATAGATGAATCAGCTAGGATCATCATCCTTGGTCTTTGATCTTGAGAATTCTCATTCTTATTCTTCTGTTTCTTTGTATACATATGTGGTAACCTATTCCTGGTCAATAGAAGAGCACTGTTATGTTGTCTCAGTATTTCATGGGCATACAATGGTTTGAACTTTGGTGCCTTTTATTCTATGGCATGTTTGTTATAATACATTGTTATTAGCTAATAACTTATCATGTTGTCCTTATTGCCACCCATCCCAAGCCCTGTGGTGCAGGTCATCGGTGTTAGAGCATATCTTTGGCTCAAGACATCCTACACCAATTTAGGCTTGTGGCATCTGAGCAAGTCTTGGTAATGTCTCTCAATGTTTACTCACAACAGTAAAAGGAAGGAGTACAACTTGGTTCCATATCAATGATCCAGACTATCTGCATGAGTGTTGTCATAGGGGTGAGATGGTTGACTCTTAGAAGATGACTCCCAATGCCTCCATGAATGTTCAACAACTCATCAAGGACACTCTAGAGGAGCAACATGATGTTCTTCTTGGCATCTTTTGTGAACTCATGATGCAATTGGGTCCCCTTATACATATTGTTTGCAACAAATTCTAGTGTGTTGTTTAACATTAAGGCCCTTTCCAGGTACAAGGCTATCTCATTATCTCATTATCTCAGTTTTATATTTTAGTGTGCTGCTTAGGTTAGTATATTTTGTGTACCCTGTATGCATCATAATGCATGTTCAAATGGTCATAAAATGGGTTGTGGTCCTTTGCACAACTGCATTAAGCAACTTATGGTCCATAAGAATCTAGTTCATAACATATGAAAGGGAGCTATATGCTATGCAGTATTTCAGTTATTTATTTGATAAATGCTATATCGAAAACAATTGTTACATCCATGTATGTGTTGGTTTTGGCAGGCTTTAACAAGGCTCACCAAACTTTATGAGGATAGAGTTGAAGCATATGGCAATTCTGATGTAAAAGTGTCTCTTCAAAGTATGTTTTTGTATCTCTTACAGTTCATTTTGAACATGAGTTCAAGATGATAATGCACATTAATCACATTCTTGAGTTCCATATTGTTTTATATCTCTATTCCCTCTTATGTCTTTCTTTTTTTTATTTAATTATTTTGGTTTTGCATAGAACATGATTTCATTAATTTAAAGAGAATAATAAAAATAAGCCATTGTTGTCTCCAGAAATTGCATTAGAACATGGTCACAAAGATGTCTCTCCTCTCACTCCAACAATTATTGCAATTGAGGTATGCATTCTTAGACATTAATAGAATGTTTTTAGTTTATATTTAATATTTAAATTAGACTAAACACTTAAAATATATGACATTTCTCATGTTTTCCCTTCAATTTTCTTTTTCCATTTTCATGCCTTTTATCACTTTTTTGCTATGTTAATTTAATTAATGGAACCCCCCATGCTAATTTAAATGTAACGATATTTTTTCATCTCACCTCTAAGAGACACTAATTTGGTTTATGAGACCCCCTGGTGCAAGACATCAATGAGGGGATTATTTTTCCATATACCTTACATTGTTTTGAGGTGTACAATTGTAAAACCCTCTAAATTTAATGTGACCATTATGAATTACTCATGCCTTTACCATCAAGCAAACTTAGGATGTATTAGAGGTTCCCAAATTCTCATTTGATTGTCCATGTCACTTGTCCATTGCTTGATGAAATACCTAAATTTAAAGTTTTTGGTAGTTTGTACATTGAATGTGTAAAACTTGGAGTAAAACTATACAGATACTTGGGAGATACAACAAACTTGTTTTTTCTTCATAATACAATTCACAGTGGGCTGTAGATTCCCATATAATCTAGATCTGACCACCAGATTTCTCTCTATCATGTAGGCAAATCAAAATGTAAAGCACAAAATTTCTACCTGTAATTTCTATTTTCAAGTGTTGCAGATGTGACAGGTTGCCAATGGAATTAGGAAGGTTATTTAAACCTCTATAGTCTTCTATGTTCAAGTGTTGCAGCTATGACAGGTTGCCAATAGAATCAGGGGGGTTATTTAAACTTTTACACATTTCTATGTTCAAGTGCTACAGCTTTAAGTACATGTTTCCCTAAAACTGTTTTGCCTAAAGGTTTTTCCCTATCATTTATAAGCAACCAAGGAAAATACCAGAACCAAAAAACAATATTTTAGATGCTTAAAATGCACTCATTTCACATACCAAACATTTTAGATTTAAAAGCAATCATAAATGAATCTGATATACAATCCTGGTTGTGACCTATGCTCAAACCCAAAGCAGCCAAAATTAAAAATTAATCTAAAGGTTTCATAGCACTCACCTCAATATCATGCACATACTCCTTGAATTCAGCATAATCACTATCAACATTGTCCTGAAGTTGTGTAGCTTTGTTGAGAGCTCTATTGACAGGTCTTTTCCTTTTCGTTCTGCTTTCATATAATTGTTCTGCAACTATAAAAACATATAGAGTAAGACAATTATGAAGAGCTCAACAAAGAAAAAACAACAATAGAGAAAGAGTATGCAAAAAAATGATATAGTTGAGAATCAAAATATTGAGGAATAGCCTCTTACTTGATCTGAATCTATGGAATTATGGTCATTCCATGCAGAAACTATAGGCTTAACAGAGGCAACCAACTGTGAAACTTTCTCGGTGAGACCATGTAAGCAACTCATTAAATGTTGGTACTCTTCATTTGAGTTGACATGATTTGGAGAGGCTCTTACTGGGTGTTCAACAAATGGCTGTGAAATCTCTGTTGATGAACTAGATTTCCAATTCATACTACTCTTAGATTTAGTACGATCTAGTGTTTCCATATAATTGACAATATCTTCTACTCCTGCTTCTCTATTATTGTTTTCCACCTAAAAACAATGTCAATTTCAACATATGAATTCAATAAAAAATCAAATTAAATAACAAGATGTATAGAAATGGTCAAAATCCATACACTTACTCTGGGAATTCTTCAATTTGGCCCTTGTAGCCAAATGAATCTAGAGCTACATCCATGCACAGAAGATGAAGAATTCCCTCAACAATCCATTTTCATTTGGAAAATGGAAGACTATTACTACTCCAACTAAGTCTCAATTTGTATAGTCATATCAGATAGACTTACTTCTGATTGCAGTACTCTTACACAACAAATTACAACTCAAGCCTGAAACCTTTATTTCTTTGTTACACTGATAGTCATAACATATGAGTTGTAACACTGACAAATGCTCCCAATACTTGTAAACATCTTCGAAGAGATACAAAGCAAATAAGCAGACAAACTATGAGTTTGATTGTGCTTAGGAGAATTTCAGTTTTGTCCCAATTAGTTTTTAATTTGATTTCCATATGGAATCCCATCCCTTTTTACATGTCCCTTAGCAACGTATAGGGTAAGCAGAAAAATATCACAATCCATAAACTCATCTGCACTTAATTGCTCCAGCTATCAAAATGATCTATGGTTTCCTAAAACATAGATTCAATACCTTCCAATATGAATCTAAGGTGTAATCAGCACCAACAGATGTTCTAGGGCCGGAATTGCCTAAGGGGCCTACTTGAAGAGTAGTGGTGGTCCATATGTTTTCAGAAAATGAATGACCATGGATTGCCACATTCTAGAACCTGTTTCTCAAGAAAATGGGGTTTCTTAGGCCACTTCTTGCCTCCAATAAACAACCAGCACAATCAAAAAATATATATTTAAAGAAATAAAAAACTAATATTCAGTAACAATTTAACATCGTCCATAATAAATCTACCTACATTTGTCACCTCATATCTGTTGAGATGGATTTCTGCAGTCTCTATTTGGGCTCTTTCACAATTCTTCTGCCATATAAAATTGGTTTCTGATATCCTCTAATTGCTTTTGATAGTCTTATGATAGTCTGAAGTGAATTCTCCCTTCCCAATAAATTTAAGCATTTTACTTCCAGTAGTAAAAGTCTAGAAGTAGAGTTTGAATATGATTGTAAAAGTTGAATGATTTATATATTTTTTGTATAATGTATTTTAATTCAATAGTTCTTGCAGATGTGGAAATACACTAAACTTTTCTCATCAACTAAACCTTAGGAATCTCAGCTTCTTTGTTTGAATGCAATTTCATTTAGTTTCTTATTTCCCATTTCCAATTTTAATAGTGGTAGAAAGACTAAGAAATAAACTAGGATGTGTGGTGTTACAAATTATGACTGTTCTTCACAACATATCATCAATTGCATCCTTGAGGTATGATACAACGAAAAGCAGTATGATAGGAGATTACATATATAATGTTGTCTCTTTCAATAGGCCCTACTGAAAGAGACAACCTATTGAAAGAGACAACATATAAGAGGTTGAAAGCATAGGAAGCATATTTATAGATGGTATAAGCAAGAATAATAGTTCACTATGCAATGAAGACAAATCTGGGGAGACTCTACACACAGGCAATCAAGCATAATGAGGCTAGTGATCAAGAGATAGAGGATGACAGTCACATTGCAAAAGATTCAATAATAGTGATAAGAGATTGTAAAGTTTGGACAGTCAAAAATATCATTCTAATGCAAAAGTATAGTCCAAGAATGGCAAGGAAGGATGGGCATTGCCAACTAACGAAGGAAAGGGTTCAGGGGCAGACTTCAAGCAAAGCAATAATGGTTCACCTCAAGCAACATGAAGACCCTAAAAGTGTATCACCTTACAAGCAGGGCATATGAATTTTTGAAGATTACAATAGTCTATAAGCAAAGATTCAGATATCATACATCAATATTCTCATGAGTTGGGTCATTTGTTAGAGTATGTGTTCCTAGAAATGAACACTCACCATGAATCTGTTAAGAGGCAGCATATCAAAGTTCACAGTCACCTTTCATGCCAAAAAAGTTACTAATTTTGGCTTCAGTACAAGGAAAAGTAATGTCCCTGTTCTTCAAAAATGCTAATAGGACTGAATGCAAGTGCATTTGTAAGTAATTGAATTGTACTTTCTCTGAATGTTTTGGAACAACTTCCTATTGAAGAGCTATTTGACAAAATGTGGTTGAAAGGACAGTCAACTAAATGAAAGGGAAACTTTTAGGCTTCACAAATTAGTCATAAATGCAAAAGATTAGATATAAATGAGTAAGTTTATGACAGCCATTAATGGACTGTGTGTGAAGGGACAGTCCTTTAAAATTGATATGAAGTGGAATGTGCATAGATTGAGGGGTAGTTTACTATACTGTTATGAGAACATAGGAACCACCTTCCTCAAACATCAACAATAGTAACCCTACCTTTAAGACTACTTCTAACCTTTGAGTCACCTTAGATAGATTTCACAAAATAGTTTCTAGACACTTTGATTCTGTGATGGAAAACTCCTTGGAGACCTAATGCCCTTTTAAGAATCTCTCCCACCTTGATAGCCACAAGTCATCATTTATAGATACATACAAAATAAATCATCAAACAGTGGTCAGACAATAAGGGCGTCAAAGAAACAGAGGAAAATGAGGTGGCATCTAACCATGCCTTGGTGGATTCTCAAAAACAAAAGCAAAAAGAAAAATTCACTAAGAAGAATATTGCTCCTTCAAATGGGAAAAGAGCTAAAGTCCCCCATAAGGGAACACCCATTCCATCAAAAACACCATCCAATGTTACATCCAGGACATCAAAAGTTTGGGTTTCATCAGTGATGCAGAGTTAGGAGGATTCAAAACACATCTCACAAAACCTTCAACTTGCCTTCCTTTGACACACTTAATTCAACTATATTTCTCTCAATATCAACAAAGATCAAATTCTTTCACTATTTCCCTTAAATACACATCATGGCTCTTGGTTCAAACACTCAAGACTCCAAAATAGAGAACAAGGCCATATTCCTCTTGTAGTTACTTCATGACACCATGTAGTGATAATTCAAATGGGATTTCATTCATACCTTCTCTGTCACAAATAGCTAACAATGGAAACATGAATGGAGAGCCTTATATGAATGAATGGAAACAATGGCTCATTTTGGTATACTACCCCAATATGCCATAAATGATCTTCAAATGAGATGGTTTGAGCTACCAAACTACTACATATTTCATAATGGTAATGCTAAGAAACAAGCTTCATATTTTAGTCTTTCCTTGTGTCGATAACTCATAGTTCATGTTGTCTTTGGCTTCCTTCCAGATGCATCTTTTCTTGCATTGTTTAATATTATATTTTATATACTTACATTTTCTCCCTTAGAACAAAAATTGGATAAGTTCCTATTGATATTTGCATGGTGCTTTGTTCACAATTGAGGAGAATCATCTGCTGTTAGTTTTATTCTACATAGGCTGGTCAATCATTCTGAGGCCAACCTGAGATATCTCTTAGGAGTCTTATATGTCTTTGCTTTGGGTATTGTGTACCAAATATTAGCCAATGCATGGGAGGAGGGTGATGAAGTTGTCCTTTACACTTGTCGATTGGTTGACTTGGACCTGGAATTGGTTGGTGGACCCATCAAAGAAAAAAAATAAAAAAATTCCAGAATGAGTTGTATGTGAACCATTCAATATAACCTTTTCTTTTGTGCTTCACTATTAACCTATGCATTAAAAAGGATAAGTCATAATGTATTATCTTTTTGACTTTGGTGATCAGATATGAGATGTGTTTCAATTTAAAGAGTGGGGAGGCTTCACAAAAGAAACTGTCAGAGTCTGCAGTAGATTTTCCAAGGATTAATGAAAAGTATATTGGCAGGTAAGAAAATTCTAAGAGATAATACATACACTCTTTCCCAAAACACTACAACTATGTTTTTTCCTCCATTCTCTCCCTCATAAACAATGCTTGTGGATCATATAACCAAGGATACCATGTTGATTGAAATATCTAATTCTACTTTATGATTAACATGGGTGCAGAAAGCAACGCTATGTGTATGGTACTACACTAGACTCAATAGCTAAGGTCAAGGGACTCATAAAGTTTGATCTTCTAGTAGAACTTGAGGTTGGGAAGTCACAGATTGAAGTTGGAGGCAATGTGCTAGGGGTTTTTGACTTTGGACCTAGAAGATTTGGTTGAGACAATATTTGTACCCAGGGATTTTGGGTTAGACCTTGTAGAAGATGATGGTTACTTGATCTATTTTGTTCATGATGAGAACACTGGGTATGGTTCTAGGCTTCTAGCTTACTTATATTCAGTTCTTTTGAGTCCTGACTTGTGTTATATTTTTTCTTGAGAGATGATAATAAGTAAATAATATGTATATGAGAATGTGCTTGAAGCATACAGTGGTAGGACATTAGAATTAGGCCACTATTTCCAGATTCTTTAACAAAGTAAACCAATGTAATACAAAAGAAATCTTGTAGACAAAATGTACAAGTTGACATTGCGCATCTAAGTCTGACTACCGACATCATTTCATCCTAAAACATTCCCCGACCCAACCATTTAGTTGAATATCTTTATTTGATTAAATCATTTGTTTTCTTCTCTTAATTAAACAAATCATATGTTTAATTAAGTCTCTTAAATCATTCTCCATCTCATTTAATTAAATAATTAATTTTATTTAATTAAATCTCTAAAGTCTATCTATTAAATTGAATAAATTAAAATCTTATTTAATTTAATCTTACTTCAATCTCTTTAATTAAATAATCCAAACATGTTTATTTAATTAAACTCATTAAATCATTTCCTCTCTTGTTTGATTTAAATTAATCCAAAAATCTAAGTCAAAATAAGTCAAACTTCCTAATCTTCATTAAATTGATCAAATCTTGATTAAATCTAATCTAATCTTCAAAATCCTCTAGCTTTTCCCACTTGCACAAATAAATTAATTTATTGATTTATTAAATCTTCATTTTCCCTCAACAAAGCATCTTTTGGAGGAATATTCTTCTATTTCGTTTCATTGAATGACATGTCTTCTTATGTCGTCTCTCACCTAAGTCCTTCAACAGGCATTTCACTTCTTCTTGCATGTCCACCTTGAACCATGGCATTTAGTAATTTCTTTCCCCCTCATGTGTTTTCTCAAGATTCAAATTCAAATAATGCATTTATTAACATTTGTCAAACTTGCACATTCCTCTTAATGCATTTGGGACTAGAAGTGGCATTTTGCTGTTGGCCCAAATATTTATCCATTGTTCTAATTTTAGGCTTTGTTTCCGTTTCAACATTCTATAAATGAATGTTTGCATGTATTTATCATCTGTTAATACTGATTATATGCACAAATATCTCTCAAATTCCATCCATCTTCTTAACTACTTTATTGCAGATTTTGGAGCTCATTGAGGGACTTATCAAGTGGATCAATCACCTTCAATCAATATTTGCATCAAGGAGTTGGGAAAGGGAAAATCTCCACACACCTATTTACACCAACTCCCCCATGGGATCAAGTGTTTGCATGCTAAATTAGGATTTCATACTTCCATTATGTTCTTCATTATTTTATTTGTTTTATTTCCTATTTTTAGCTTTGTGAATGGATTTCATGGGGAATCCTTGTTCATGCTTACAAAATGACTCTCTAACATTGTTTTTTGTTGTGTTTTTGTAGGCACTTCGAATTGGGGTTCACATATTGGCTCTAGAAGGAGGGCAGTTTGTTAGCACAACAGTTTGTTTTGTTAAACACATATATGTTCATTAACACAATCATGTTAAAATGTAGTCCCGTTAACACACAGTTTCATTAACACGCTATTCGTTAAGGCAGTCTCGTTAACACACAGTTCATTAACATAGTCTCATTAACACACAGTCTTGTTAACACACAGTTTGTTAGCACAGTCTCATTAACACACCAGTTTTTTTAACACATTCGACGTTCGTTAACACATACGATGCTGCATTAACACATGATATTTTTTAACACAGAATATTTGTTAACACATATATGCTTGTTAATGCATATAGTTTTTTTAACACAAAAAACTGGTTAATGCAGGCAGTGTGTTAACGTAGATAGTGTGTTAACACAGACAATTTGTTAACAAAAAAAGGGCTAGTTAACACACAGTTTGTTAACGCATGGATCTTGTTAATGCATATAGGAATTAAATGATGTTGCTGCATTCTTTGACACATGCATTAGAATTTTTGAATACAAATTCTTTTTTTTAGAGCAGCAATAAATGTGTTACTTTTGTTAAGATGCTAGTATATTAAGATTAATATGTCTTGTGTATACTTTTTACAATACATGCATAAATCTTATTTGTAATGTTTGTAGGAAAAAAGGTTAAGGTTGACATTTGAATCAAGCATTGGAAACGAGCAAGATTGGAGTTGAAGGAAAATTATGCATTGGAGCTTGAAATTCACATAGCATTTTTAAATGCTTCCATTTCATGCTTTAATTTTTTGTTTTAAATCAACTCATCTCTTTTTGGGCTCTTAAAATGAACACTTCAATTTTTCGTTGCAAAGGGTTAAAAAGAACATTAGACACTTACTAGCTTCAATTTGGGTTCTAAAAATTGAACAAAAACAACTCTCATATGTCATCTTGGTGCTCTAAAATGAACTCACATATTGCTTTGAAGGCTTGAAAAGAACAAGTGTAGTTGTGTTTTTTGTGAGGGCTTACTTAGGCTAAAGGCATTGGAAAAGGACGTATGCGCTTCTCTTGCGCTTTATAGCGATCTTGAGAATCAAAAGGTCTTTTCCATGACTTTGGGTTAAGACAAAACAATCACCTCCACACTTCGATTTGGGCTTAAAATTGAACAACATATTGTGCGAGTGTGAGTGGGGGCATTGTTGCATATATTCTCTCTCCTTGTTGCTTTATCAAAGATTGATCTGAGTTACAGATTTTTTTCTTCTGTTGCTTTTTTTATATCTTAGATGGCCTGCCTTGTGGGAAAATTAATCTGCCAAGGGAATGGCTCAGCGGTAACACTCTAAAGCCAAGAGTATTTCCATGGGGATATAAATGTGGATATTGGAAGAAACACCAATATTGACTCGACAAGATGGTCACGAAAGAGGGGACTCTTGCCACGTTGGGTGAACTCCTATAGATGGAAGTCCTTAAAACCCTTGTTTAGAAAAAGGCCAAAATCTATCTATTTGTTGGTTGAAACTACGGTGGATTCTGGCTTAGCCCTAATTGCTTATGGCTTTTAGTAGAGATAGAAAATGCCATGGGAGTTTCACGTTGTTGGTGCTTGGCTGCCCACATTATAAATTGAGTGTCATGGAGGGGAGCCAGTGGGGTCAAGCATCTAACCATCCGCTAAAAGTAGGCGTAGCTAGACTTGTCCAAGTGGGGACTCAACAAACATTGTCTATCACATCCATAGGATTGTACATGCTTTTGGGTTACAAAAACACATGCTTGTTTGTAAACATTGGAAAACAAACACTTAAACATGATCATGCTAATTTCAAACCCCTTTTTATAGAGCAAATACCTTTTGACAAATTTAATTGTTGTTGCTTGCCCTTGGGATTATGTCCTTAGAGGTTTCTTAGCACTTGAATTTATATCGTCATTTGCTCTAACTAGGGTTAACCTAGGAAATCCCTTTGCCTCAATTTCTTGGAACTCCCACACAACACTTTGTGGGAAGAAAAGGAATTTTGACATAGGACATCTTTAGTCTGAAACATAATCAAGAAAGTGTATTTGGTAAAAAGAAGTCATTAAAAGCAAAGATAAGCAATTGAGCCCCACACATGTCTTTTCAATGATTTCTCACAAGATCAAGATACAAAAACCCAAGAAAAGGAAACTTAGCCCAAAGCAACATCAACAAAACCTCAAAAGGTTATATGATTTTAGAGAAAAGTTGTTGGCTAATTTCTATCGACATGCTTCAAGAGACAACCCCACTTTATATTCATTTTACTACACACAAAATCCAAGCTTGTTTCAAGGGATTGGATACCTTGCTTAGGGCATAACATGTTCTTCAATACCTTGGTCTTGTTAAACAAAAGTCTAAACTAGGGTCATTCTAAGATCAAAACAAACATTCATCCATCAAAAACATCAACAACCATAAACATCTCACCAACATTTTGAGAAAATCTTGAAACAACTATGCTAGGATCCTTTGGTAGACATCAAAACCTTTCAAACATGAGACTTTGAATTCTTCAAACATCAAACATCAAACTTGTTCAACTCAAGTGTGTGTGAATGAATCCTTTTGCACATGCTTAGTTGAATTATCACTTTGTTCCAATTAATGGTGGATAGATGCATCCTTCGCCCATCACTAATTTGGATTATCTTTTGGTTAACTTGTGAGTAGACACATCCTATTCTCACTCCTAAATCAAATTATCTTTTATGAGCATTAGTTATCTTTTTTAGATCATCATCCAAACATCTTGGGGATATCTCTTGCTCAAACATCAACATTCAAAAGACAGAATTCAAAGTCTAAACATCAAACAAACATCAATCAAAGCAAACCCAAAGTACCTAGCATCACATCAAGATTTTCAATACAAATTCAAAACCTCCATTCTCACCCATATATCATACACCTTTCATCTTCACATCTTTGATCTTTTACACATCCTAGTTTGCTCTTTTATGGTTCAAACAAGATCACAACACAAGAGGAACATGGAGTTAAATCAAGAAACATCAACCACAAGTGATCTAAGCCAAAACATTCCAGAAATCCAAAACACACCACTTCCAGACCTCACTATCACTACACACGATCCACAAAAAGAGGTCTTGGTGGAAGACATCACACCAACAGAATTAAGTGAGGAAGAAGTTCTTGAGATGCTCAAACAACCAAAACTACAAAAGTTTCTTCGCGCAATGGCTAAAATAAATCCATCAATTCTCAACACTATTGAGGATGAGCTTCTTGTACCAAATGACCAAAACACCCTTCCACAATCAACCACTTCCATTGCCACCATAGAACCTACTATCAATGAGGATGATACCCTCTTCAACACACATCAAAACCCACTTTACAACCCACTTGGATTTATCGATACATCTGAGGTTCCTTACCATACCACCTCATCATTTTCCCTTGACACGCAAGTGTCTAGACCTTTGGTACAAGCAAGCTCATCCGAAATAGAGAGACCCTATGGATTTGTCTCTTCATTTGCACAAGAAAATTTTCCACCATTCAAACCATTCACACCTCCCACCACGTCAACACCATATTTTGGTTTAGGGATCTCCCCTTTACCTAAACTTCCACCTTTCCCTAACATAAATCACCCCATCCAAATCAATTCATCCAACCAAGGGGGTACATCACATCTTTCAAACACACCATCCACATCAAACCAACGCATGATAGCTAATCAAAATATGGTCTCTCAAAGACCCACTATTTCGCTCATCTCTACCATTCCTACCACTTCACCTAGTCCCACCATTCCTATCACTTCACCCATCCCAAATGCACCTATCACCACATTCACTCCAACCACTACATCCACTATACCTCAAACTTCCACTACCCCCATCACACCCCTTACATCACAACCTCCCACCACCACCATCACTCTAAGCACATCTCAAACTCCCACCACTCCATCCAACACAATTCTGATCCCACCACCACCACCATTGCGACCAAGCCCAGTAAGCCATTACAACGCTGCATTCAAAGCATACCAACAATTACTCCAACAATATCATTAATTCAGCAAGCTGCTAATACATGCGCTTCTCAAGCTTCACAATAAAATCAGCTCAGAACATCATTCTGTAACAATAAGCACAACAAGTGGCACAAGCCCAGTGCAAAAACGTAAGGCTACACACAATTTTGCACAAATACACACAAGCTGCACAAATTTCAGTTATCCAATTTTAAAAGATGCTTAAAATTCCCAAACACGGTATACTAAACTTCTATGTGATGCTACTGCAACAACAAGCAGCCCAACTTGCATATCAGCAAGTGTTAGAGGAAGAGCAATGCAAGAGCAACAGTAGCTGTGAAGCCAGTGACAACAAGCATTGTTGGACCAACAACATCAAGCACAACAACAAGCTCTATTAGCGCAACAACAACAAGATCAACAACAAGCGTTGTTGAAAGCATACATGGCACAACAAGCAAACATTCCACCCATTCAAACACCCACTCCGCCCCCCCAGAACACCTTCATTCCACCTCCTGATCTGTGGATGTCATGGAAATTTCTATCACAACAAGTGCTTGACCTTCAATCAGGAAGGACACCAAAACCACAAAAGAACCTATGCCCTTATCCATTTGATAGGAGCGTAGAAATGAAACCGTTCCCAAAAGGGTTTGAGATCCCTAAATTTGACAAATATCATGGAACAGGTAACCCTGAAGATCACATCAGGGAATTCCAAGTACATTGCATGGAGGTGGCTTACGACGAAATGTACTTGATGAGATTATTCCCAAGAAGCTTGGCTGGAAACGCTATTGATTGGTTTTCTCAACTTTCTAGAATCAAAAAATTCTAGGAAATCATAGATGCCTTCATACAGAATTATTCCTTCAACACTCCCATGGAGGTTAGCTTACAGGAATTATCAGCTCTCAAACAAGGGAAAAATGAATCATTAGGTGCTTTCTTACAACGATGGCGATCCAAAGCTAATCGAAGCAAGTGGTCCATGCCTGAAGAGCAACAAGTGGGAACTATCATTGTGAATCTTGATGGGCCCTTGGCCTTCCACCTCAAAGTGAAAAACATCACCACTTACGACCAATTGATCCCTAGGGCGCTCAATATCGAACGAGCCCTTGCCACACAGGGAGAAACTTCATCATATCAAGAAGGCCGCTCATCATCCAATTATCATGACAAACCACGAACATGGGCAAAGAATCGTAATGTAACCAATGATGGTGTTGTTGACGCCAAAGTTGTCATTAGTGCCCCACGGAAGAACAATCCACCATACCAACAACAACAACACCAAAATACCAATCAAAGCAATCGACAAGTCAATACTGTGGTCCAACCATCCCATAACCAAAACACAAACAACATTGATAATCAGGGAAGACCACAGCGAAACAAGTTCTTCCCCAAACGAAAATACACACTCCTTGGGGAACCTGCTGAAGCAATCATGAAAAGATTGGTAGATGAAAAATTGATAGCGGTCCCTACACATAATAATTATCAAGAACCATCGGTCAAGCCACCATGGTATAATGAGAATTATCTTTGCGACTTCCACAAACTCAAGGGACACATGACAAACAACTGCATGAGGCTCAAAAATCTAATTCAAGACCTCATAGATGACAAAATCATAGATGTGGAAGCACCATCAGGAAACAAAGATCTCAAGAGTTACACGAATCCGATGCCGAATCATGGCAACAAAGGAAACAAAGATCAAGACAAAGGAAAAGGGGCTTATAAAAATGTCAACCACACATACGAGGGTGTTGTCACTTGTTTAGACGAGTTTTGTGGAGTCATCACCATCAAAGGGGCCCAAGCCGATTGTGGAGTCACCACAAGAGGAGGAAAGGTTACCATTGCAGCACCATCCCAACCAAGCAGAAATTCCACATCCAATCCAAGGTCTAACCCTAGTGGCTATAATGTCTTGGATCAATTGAAAAGAACCCCTGCACATATCTCCATCATGGAGTTACTCAAAATCTCATATGCACACAAAAAGATTCTAGAAGAAGCTTTGGCGTCATCTATTGTCCCCGCAGATCTAGATGCAGAACAATTCCAAGCTATGGTCGCAAATATCACCACACCTAACATTCTTACATTTTCTGAACAAGACTTCCCCACACAACCATCTCACAACCGTGCGCTTCATCTGGAGGTGTACGTAAATAAAAAGAAAGTCAAGAGAGTCTTGGTGGATGGAGGTGCAGGCTTAAATATTTTCTCCTTAAAGCTTCTAAAGAATTTGAACATTTCGGAGGATTCAATTGACAAAGGAAAAGGCATCACAATAAGAGCATACGATGACCAGGAAAGGGTATCCCAAGGCACCATTCAGCTTCCTGTCCAGGTTGGACCCGCCATCATGCAAACCAACTGTCAGGTCTTGGACCTCGATTTACCATACAACATTCTCCTAGGGCGACCATGGATACATGCAATGCAAGCTGTAGCTTCAACCTTTCATCAATGTGTGAAATTCACACATGAAGGTCAAGAGGTTACTATCCACGAAGATCCTAAGCCATTTGCCTATTGCAAAAATCTAGAGGCAAAATACTACAAAATCCCGCAAGTACCCAAGAACGATGAAGGCCCATCAACACCTTACGTGGATCCTACCACTCTCACTTCTGCAATAGAGACACCCTCCACCCCCGCCATCCCTACCTTTTCTGATATCAATTCATAATACAAGATGATGGTTGTGGAAACTATTCAATGCCTAAGAATGCTTTTGTAGTAGGAGAGCTACCACAATCTCCTAGATCAAGAGGATGACCACAATCACAAGAAGCTTCAACATCTCAAGGCTCCTATGAATGAAACCCCACCTTCACAAGTGCAGGAGATCTTGGTTAGGAAACATTAGAGGGGGACCTATCTCATCTCCTCTATCGAGATGATATACCAGCAGTTGAATTACCTATGGACGAACGAAACAGAGGTATGAAGATGATGCTCTCAATGGGCTATAACCGAAACCAAGGGTTAGGCCAAGATAATAACGGGCGTGTAATACCCATTATACCTGAGAAGCAAATAAAAAATCTTGGCATTGGTCATCCTACTCCTAAGGTAACTGTACTTGGTCGAGGTGCCCAGGATAGATGGAACCGAACGCCTCCTCAGGAATCTGTAGCTACTCCAAAATCCTCCATGACTTTAGGAATGCCCACTGATTTAACTGAGTCACCAGAAATAGGATTACCTTTGTTGTTTGAGGATACTAATGTCCTTATGATTAGCACCTTGTCTTATGAGTTTGAAAACCAAAGCAATGAAATCCGATTAGTCTATCCCCAACTGATTGATTACGACCAACGGGGACCACCAATTCTTGACATGTTTGAAAACGATAAGGCGCTCTCGGAATTCATGGGACTTAGGGATGACATTCCATGTGGGGATCATAAGGCAGGTTTTATCATAGAGCTGGATACACATGCATACTATGGAGAAACGATTGAATCCCTAAGTCGCAAAAATAAAAAATTGAGAATAATCTCCAAGTCCTTGAGTGAAAACCACCTTGTGGCACTCTCCGACTCTAAAAAAGTAAAAAGAAAGGACGCATCCAATGGTGAAAACCTCTCTGAGGCGCCGGAGGATGGGGGATTCAATCTTCCTCTTACAGCTATACACCAAGAAAAGTCAGCTATGCTAGCAGAAAAGTGCAACCCCATCAATCTGGGAACACAAGAAACTCCTCATATTACATTCTACGCTGAGTCATTATTATGCAAAGAACAAGAGGAGTTGGCTACCTTCTTAAAGGAGAGGAAGATAAACTTTGCATGGACCTATGCTGATATGCCAGGATTGGATCCAGAGGTAGTGGTTCATCACTTAGCAGTTTATCCTGAAGCTAAACCTGTAAAGCAGAAGTTGAGAAAGATGCACCCACAGATTGCTCTATTAGTCAAGATGGAACTCCAGAAACTACTAGAGGCGGGATTCATACGAACGATCTCCTACCCTGAGTGGGTCTCCAATCTAGTACTGGTTTCAAAACCAACTGGGGGCATAAGAATCTGTACGGACTTTAGGGACTTGAATAAGGCTTGCCCAAAAGATGATTTTCCGTTGCCTAACATTGATATGATTGTAGACATGACCGTGGGGCATGAGATTCTTTCCTTGATGGATGGATTTTAGGCTACAATAAATAAGAAATTGCAGAGCCAACATAAACATCTTTCACTTGTCCTTGGGAACATACTCTTTGGGCAATGTGCATTTGGCTTAAAAGTGAGGAACCACAGCGCAAGGGCCATGACACTAATATTCCATGACATGATCCACAAAATAGTTGAGGACTATGTCAATGACATCCTAGGCAAATCCAAAAAGAGGAAGGATCATATATCGGTCTTGAGTGCTATCTTTGACAAACTAGAAGAATACAAGGTTCGTTTGAATCCCAAGAAGTGTGTCTTTAGCGTACAATCAGGAAATCTATTGGGCTACATAGTGTCGTCAGAGAGGAATTGAGGTCATTAAGGTGAAATAATACTTGAAATGAGAGCTCCTGGACATTGAAACAGCCAGAGAGGTCCAAAATGGGGCTTAGTCAATTCCTGAGGTTCATACTTCAGTGTGGTCAACAAATCCCTTACTCTCACTTACTCCACAAGGGGGTAACGTACAAATGGGATGACAAATGTGAACAAGCCTTCAACAAAATCAAGGAATATCTGTTAACACCTCCAGTACTAAGGCCTCCAATTCGGAACAAACCATTGATCCTTTATATCTCAGCAACTGCAGCAGCCCTTGGTGCTCTCCTAGCACAACATGATGAAAATGGAACAGAAAGAGCCATCTACTACATCAACCGTACAATGGTGGGCCATGAGTTAAACTATACATTCATTGAAAAAGCTTGCCTAGCAATGGTGTTTGCATCCCAAAAATTTAGACACTACATGTTGGCACACAAGATCAAAATCATAGCTAAAATTGATCCCCTAAAGTATCTTCTTTCAAAGGCAATGCTTACGGGAAGAATGGCTAAGTGGGTAATGATATTATCAGAATATGACATTGAGTATGTGGAGCGCAAGGCAATCAAGGGACAGGTCATTGCAGACCAACTGGCAGACGCACCTATCTATGCGGAGAACCCACTTGTTTCAGAATTTCTAGATGAATCCATTTTCAACATTGACATAGCTACTCATTGGAAACTATACTTTGATGGCTCCTACACACAACATGGGTCAGGAGCTGGAATCTTCTTCATCACTCCACAAGGGGATTGTATACCAAGATCATACAAACTAGCATTCCCTTGTACCAACAACATTGTAGAATACGAGGCTTTAACTATAG
This sequence comes from Sequoia sempervirens, assembly GCA_007258455.2. Lineage (NCBI taxonomy): Eukaryota > Viridiplantae > Streptophyta > Pinopsida > Cupressales > Cupressaceae > Sequoia > Sequoia sempervirens. The sequence continues at coordinate 18,047 of VDFB02207571.1, read as the reverse complement.
GTCTCAGGATAGCAGTACAGTGGAACATTATGACATTGAAGGTATATGGAGATTCACAACTTATCATAAATCAAGTGAATAATGAGTACCAAACAAAGGATGATAAGCTAACTCCATACAAAAGGCTGGTGGAAAATCTCAAGGAATCTTTTGTTGACATCACATTCGAGCAAGTACCAAGAACCAACAATAGAGCAGCAGATGCAATGGCAACTATTGGATCACTCTTAGAGATCCCTCGAAATGTTTCAAAATATGACTTCTTAGTAGGAGCAGCTTCTCGTGCAGCCATTCAAGGTGCTATGATCCCGAATTTTGGAATCATTAGTGCAGACAATCAGTGGTACCCGAACATTTACACCTACCTTAGGATCTAGGTGCTATCTCATTCCATGATTTGCGTTCAAGCCTTAGACGAACCTTTATCAAGAAAGCATCTAGTTTTGTCATTTTAGGAGAAACCCTTTATCGCAGAAGCATAGAAGGAACCTTACTAAGATGTCTTAACCCTGAGGAGGCTTCGGCTGCCCTAACTGAGGTGCACAACGGCATCTGTGGTTCTCATTCGAGTGGCATGACCTTGTCTAAGAAATTGCTGAGGAGTGGGTATTACTAGCCTACCATGGACAAAGAGGCACATGAATACATCAAGAAGTGTCTACAATGTCAGCAACACGGGGACCTCATCCATGCTCCAGCTCAAGAGCTTCATCCAATCGTCACACCATGGCCCTTTTCACAGTGGGGACTCGATCTCATTGGGAAAATCACACCCACCTCATCCAACGGCCACAAATTCATTATAACTGCAACTGAGTACTTCACCAAGTGGGTTGAAGCCATACCTATGACCTACATAACAGGAAAGTAGATCTCAAAGTTCATCTAAACTATCTCCTTAATATATGAATTGTTCCACAAGCCATTATCTCAAATAATAGGACACCATTCAAAAATCGGAAATGTGACCTATGCGATAAATTCAAAATCAACAATCACTTTTCCACCCATTACTATCCCCAAAGGTAATGGCCAAGCAGAAGCTACAAATAAAACCATCCTCAAAATCCTTGTATTTGTGTGTGGTGTGGTGGCATTTGTGTAGCTTAATCCTGCCCTTTGGGCTTACCGAACCAGCATCCGCACACCCACTGGTGCCACACCATTTTCCTTGGTCTACGGATCAGAGGCCATCTTGCCCATTGAGATCGAGTTACCATCCCTCAGAGTATCATTGCAAAACCTCATCATGGACGAGGAGTATCGAGTTTCAAGACTAAATGAGCTAGAACTGTTGGATGAGCGACGTCTGGACGCTTTAAACCATCTGCAAGTGTATCAGAATAGACTGAAAAGGAGCTACAACAAGAAAATCAGAAGCAGAACTTTCCAGGTTGGAGAATTGGTGCTAAAAGAGAATCAGAAGAATTTCTTGAACCCAAATGGCAAGGGCAAGTTTGAACCCAACTAGTTGGGTCCCTTTGTCATCAAGTGACTACAAATCAAGGGGCATATCAATTATCAACGCAGAGAGACCCTCTGAGAACCAATGAATAGCTCCCCATCTCAAAAAAATTATGCCTAAAATCTTTCAGGTATGAGACAAAATCCAAAAAATCATAAAGTCCTGAAAAATGGTTATGATGAGAAACCTAGCAAACAGGCATCTTGGTGACAACAAAAAAGTAAAAATAGAAAAATAGTAAAGAGAAAAAATTGTCCTCTAGTGAAGAACCTGCCGATTTTGGGCAGTGGTGAAAACCTGGCAAACAAGCATGTGTAAAATAAGCACTCTCCATCCATCTTGGTCTCTATGACTTTCTTTGCATCATTCACTCACCCATTGCATATCATCGCATTTCACCCTTCCATCCGCATCTGCACAATAGCTTGGTCTTGCGTTTGTGTCATGATTCCTCCTAGAGCTACTCGGCCCACTTAAAAGGTTAGTTTGTCACATACTATGTTAGATACTCTATCACGTATTTGGGGCACATTCTCATCAGTTGGATTAGGTGTATGATGATCTTAAGGTCAGAAAAATGCAATCCAAAACATAAAAAATCAAAATCCAAAAAGAAACAAGTCAGAAATTGGTCAGAGTCAAAAGCAGAGCACATCTTGTCAAACCTCGATGTCTAAGGCTGGAATGTAGGAAAGGTTGATCTTTCCACAGAACATTTAGGTCAGTCCTATAGGATTCTATCATAATAATAAACTGACTCCTCATCATGTATATAATCAAATGCGTAAGTGGTCCAACATTAGATTAGAACTAAGTGGTCTCTACATGTATATAGGCAAGAGGCTAATCATTCGATCAGCCCTCGAGACCCTAGGATAGGTATTTATGTTAGTCTCTTGGTTTGAAATCTTGGAAAGCACTAAAATTATAAAACTCAAAACATTTGCAAAATCTCAAAATACCAAAATAGCCTCGAAACATTGCAAAACACCAAAACATCCAAATATTTGAAAAAATCCATCCATACTCATCTCACTTTACACTCGGTAATCATCGGGATAAATCGTCATCACCCTCAATATACATTGCAAAGAATGGTTGGAAACAAGTGCGGCAATCAAATGTTGAAACCTAAACTATCAAAATCTCAAGTATAAGTCAGTCAGCAAGCAAGTTGGTCAACTCTTTTCTTATCAATGGCATATAAATCATAAATCAATTTCATCATCGTTTGATAAAAGCATGTCTTAGGATCCATTCTGATAATGGGCAGTTTTATCAAACCAACCACTTTGGGTAAATGAAATGACATGTCATTAACATGTCCTAGGATCCGTTCCGACAATGGACATTATCTTTTGGCAATAAGTTTCAGCTCCCATCTTTTGAAACATCATTTCTGTCAGCTAACAGTACAAAGAACATTAGTTTGTTTGCTCACTTACTTTATCTTGTTTGATTTATCTCATTGTGCTCATTCCAAGGACCTCTCGATGATGTCCAAATGAAGGATTTAGAGAGATAGGAATGGGGCAACGATCATTATCTTTTGTTTGTTGTGCTTGTTGGATATCTTTGTAATACTAACCTTGTCGTGCTTTTTGTTTTGAATGCATGTGGCTTTAATTTTCTTCTTGACCTTATAGAAGGCTAAGCCTTCCTATGTTTTGGTCTGAGATATTTGAAATATTTGAACTATTTATTTATTCTGGATAGGGTTCCATATGTCAGGTGTGAACAAGAATACTCCTATCCGATTTGTCGAGTCAAATTCCATCACACTAGGTACAATGCCATCCTGGTTCTCAATACCTTGATGCATCGTACTGCGTGTATTATCGAACATAAGGAAATTCACCCTTTGAAAATCCCAACTCTATGGCAAGTAGTCTTCATCATTTGCATGATCATCTCATTCTTTCATTCTTCTATCACATTCTTCTATCTTTACTAACATTTCTATCCCAGTTAGTACATGAAGCTACCCACAGCTAATGAATGTCCATTCATCTACATCAACCACTCCTCTCGCATTTTATCATGATTTTGATTGGCAATTGGCATTCCCATTCAACATCTCGAGGGGGCAATGTACCAGTGCAATTCTTCTCACTGGGGTAACAGTGGGGCATCCGAAAAATTAGAGAAATTTTGACTATTGATCATGACAAGATCATTCTTTGAATCAATGCAACAAGTACATTGCTTCAAAGAGGGGCAAAATGTAGACACGCAAAATGTACAAGTTGACATTGCACATCTAAGTCTGACTACCGACATCATTTCATCCTAAATCATTCCCCGACCTAACCATTTAATTGAATATCTTTATTTGATTAAATTCATTTGTTTTCTTCTCTTAATTAAACAAATCATGTGTTTAATTAAGTCTCTTAAATCATTCTCCATCTCTTTTGATTAAATAATTAATTTTATTTAATTAATTAAATCTCTAAAGTCTATCTATTAAATTGAATAAATTAAAATCTTATTTAATTTAATCTTACTTCAATCTCTTTAATTAAATAATCAAAACATGTTTATTTAATTAAACTCATTAAATCATTTCCTCTCTTGTTTGATTTAAATTAATCCAAAAATCTAAGTCAAAATAAGTCAAACTTCCTAATCTTCATTAAATTGATCAAATCTTGATTAAATCTAATATAATCTTCAAAATCCTCTAGCTTTTCCCACTTGCACAAATAAATCAATTTATTGATTTATTAAATCTTCATTTTCCCTCAACAAAGCATCCTTTGGAGGAATATTCTTCTATTTCAAATTCAAAATTTGAATGACATGTCCTTCCAACATGTCATTTACTCTCTCTTACAAGTCCTTCCAACAAGGCATTTACTTTTTCTTACATGTCATTGCCTTGAGCCAAGTGGCATTTAATGCAATTTTCTTTCCCCCTCTTACATGTCTTTTCTCAAAATTCAAATTCAAATAATGCATTTATTGGCACATTTGTCAAAACTTGCACATTCCTCACCCAATCACATTTGGACAAGTGGCATTTTTCTATTGGCCAAATATTTATCCCACATTGTTCTATTTTGGCTTTGTTTCCATTTCAACATTCTATAAATAGAATGCTTCACCATGCATTTTATCATCCACAATTATGCAAAGTTATTATGCACAAATATCTCTCAAATTCCATCCATCTTCTTAACTAGTATATTGCAGATTTTGGAGCTCATTGAGGGACTTATCAAGTGGATCAATCATCTTCAATCAACATTTGCATTCAAAGAGTTGGGAAAGGGAAAATCTCCACACACCTATTTGCACCAACTCCCCCATGGGATCAAGTGTTTGCATGCTAAATTAGGATTTCATACTTCCATTATGTTCTTCATTGTTTTCTTTTTTTTATTTCCTATTTTTAGCTTTGTGAATGGATTTCATGGGGAATCCTTGTTCATGCTTACAAAATGACTCTCTAACATTATTTGTTGTGTTTTTGTAGGCACTTCGAATCGGGGTTCACATATTTGAATTGGTGAAATTAGGAATGACCAATCATCCATAATAAATCATCATCACCCTCGATAATCAATCATCCATAATAAATCATCACCCTCAACCTTTGGTAGAACAGTCGGAAACAAGTCTAGCAGTCAAATGTGAAAACCTAAACTATCAAAATCTCAAGTATAGGTCATTCAGCAAGCAAGTTGGTCAACTCTTTTCTTATCAATGGCATATAAATCATAAATCAATTTCATCATTGTTTGATAAAAGCATGTCCTAGGATCCGTTCCGACAATGGGCACTTTTATCAAACCAACCACTTTGGGTAAACAAAACGACGTGTCATTAACATGTCCTAGGATCCGTTCTGACAATGGACATTATCTCTTTTTTGGCAATAAGTTTGGCTTGTCTTAGAACATCGTTTCTCTACATTCTTGAGTTTGAAGAACATTAGTTTTGCTCATCACTTTATCTTGTTTGATTTACCTCATTGTTATTCAAGGACCTCTCGATGATGTTCGAACAAAGGATTTAGAGAGATAGGAATGGGGCAATGATCATTATCTTGTGTTTGTTGTGCTTGTTGGATATCTTTGTAATATAACTTTGGTCATGCGTGCTTTTGTTTAGTCTGTAGCGAGGGTGTTTTAAGTTTCTTGTTGACCACATAGAAAGGCTCGCCTTCCTATGTTTTGGTCCGAGATATTTGAAATATTTGAACTATTTTCTGGACAGGGTTTCGTATGTCAGGTGTGAACAAGAATACTCCTATCCGATTTGTCGAGTCAAAGTCCATCACACTAGGTACAATGCCATCCTGGTTCTCGATACCTTGATGCATTGTACTGTGTATATTATCAAACATAAGGAAATCTGCCCTTTGAAAATCCCAACTCCACGGCAAGTAGTCATCACCATTTGCATGATCATCTCATTCTTTCATTCTTCTATCACATTCTTCTATCTTTCCTAACATTTCTATCCCAATTGGTACATGAAGCTACCCACAGCTAATGAATGTCCATTCATCTACATCAACCACTCCTCTCACATTTTATCACAATTTTGATTGGCAATTGGCATTCCCATTCAACATCTCGAGGGGGCAATATACCAGTGCAATTCTTCTCACTGAGGCAACAGTGGGGCATCCGAAAAATTAGTGAAATTTTGACTATTAATCATGACAAGATCATTCTTTGAATCAATGCAACAAGTACATTGCTTCAAAGAGGGGCAAAATGTAGACACAGAAAATGTACAAGTTGACATTGCGCATCTAAATCTGACTACCGACATCATTTCATCCTAAATCATTCCCCAACCTAATCATTTAATTAAATATCTTTATTTGATTAAATTGTTTGTTTCTTCTCTTAATTAAACAAATCATGTGTTTAGTAAGTCTCTTAAATACTTTTAATTAAATAATTAATTAAAAAGAGATGAGTAAAATAACCATGATTCATTTAGTGAAAATGGTGTCAAATAAATATCGTTAAATCAATGTTGAGATCTGAAAATGTCGATAATCTCTAATACATAAACGAAAATAATGAAATCACCTAGATGATATGCGTGTCGCTACATAAATGAAAGATTGTGGATATACAGTAAAAGAAAAATCAATCTTGAAATAAAAATTTATAAGTCTTCCATATGCGTATTATGAGATTGCAAATTGGAACTTCTAAGGTATATATTACCAAAACAAGCCATTGTAGTATACCTTCTCTGTCACAAATAGCTAACAATGGAAACATGAATGGAAATATGAAAATTTATGAGATGACAAAAGTTTGTGAAGGTTGTTCGAATGGAGAGCCTTATTTATCAAATAGTATCTCAGAAGATACATCATATATCATTTTGGAAGCACCATTGAAAAGAATGTCAAAAGAGAAATTAATATCCCATTATTTAAGGGTTGTAGCAGCAACAAGAAGGGATAAGGATCAAGTTCTGGCTGAAAAAATAGAAGAGATTTACAGGCTTAAGTGGGACATTTTGAGGGAGAAAGGCAATGATAGTTGCAAATTGTGTCTTGTAACTATTCAATTATAGCGAGTAACAGACAACTTTAGAAGTAAAACGTAAATGTTAATATTCTATAACTTAATAGTTTGATGTGAAATGATAATGTACCATCTTCCTAAATTGACATTAAACCCAATATTTAGTTGTGACAACTGGAAAATTGTTTGAATTAATTAAACAGTGAGGATTTATAGCATTTATAAAGATTCACAACATATGGTCAGAGAGCATCTCCATATGAATCAAACAAATAGAAGCAAAGGAGAAATGGGGCAGCCTTGGACTTTTCTTGTTCTCTTTTACATAGTTGTGCCATTGTTTTGCTCTAGCTTCTGCTCTTTTCAGAATTTATATGTGTGCTGCTGAGAAACATATATTCACCTGCTGAAGATAACATTATATGAAACATTGGAAAACTAATAATTGTGCATCATTACACAATTATCAATGGCAGGTCTGTTGTGAACGTACCTCCAGAAAACATTTAGCAAAGCTTGAGCAAGCCTACCATTTGGCCTCCAACTGTTCAGCTGGTGCAAGTGGCCCAGCAAGGGATAAAGGTCGTTGGAGTTCTAACAGCACAAAAGACCATAATTGGCTACTCAATCATTTTTATTGAACTTCATACTCATCTCACAGCATAAAAAGGTGTACAATGCATTGTTGGGTCAAGGGTGGTAGGTAGTGGCCAAAGTCAACCATAATTGGAAAAAAGAAATACCCTCCATTGAAAATAAGGATAGGAAATATATAATTGATATGATAAATCAGGCAGTGAGTGAAGAAGCAAATTCATCAGTTTCAGACTTTGAAGAAGAATGACCAAAGAAAAGTGATAAAGGCCTGATGATCCAAATACCAAATGAATCCTTGGAGCTGCATCCATACTCTGAAGATGGAAGAAATTCCCTCAGCAATCCATTTCATTGGAAAATGGAAGACTATTACTACTCCAGCCTCTAATGGCAAATGAAAGAAACCTCACTTAGTACTCCAATTTGGCTTGTTATAATTGATCACTAGCCAGTAGACTTACTACAGAGATTGCAAACACTCTTACACAACCAATTACAACTCAAACCTAAAACCTTTATTTCTTTGTTACACTGACAGTCATAACATATGAGCTGTAACACTGACAAATGCTCCCAATACTTGTAAACATCTTCGAAGAGATACAAAGCAAATAAGCAGACAAACTATGAGTTTGATTGTGCTTAGGAGAATTTCAGTTTTGTTGTCCCCAATTAAGTCTATAATTTGATTTCTAGCATATGGAATCCCCATCCTAGTTTTTACACATCATTCCTTAGCAACATTATAAGGTAAACAAGAAAAATACCACAATCCACCTGCAACTCGCTCTACCCTTATTGCTCTAACTTTCATAATGAATCTATGGTTCCCTAGGCACCTTAGATTCAACTTAAGTGTACCTTCCAATATGAATCAAAGGTGTGATCAGCACCAACAGATGTTTTGGGGCCAGAACTGCCTGAGGGGCCTACTTGAAGAGTAGTGGTGGTCCATATGTTTTCAGAAAATGAATGACCATGGATTGCCACATTCTAGAACCTGTTTCTCAAGAAAATGGGGTTTCTTAGGCCACTTCTTGCCTCCAATAAACAACCAGCACAATCAAAAAATATATATTTAAAGAAATAAAAAACTAATATTCAGTAACAATTTAACATCGTCCATAATAAATCTACCTACATTTGTCACCTCATATCTGTTGAGATGGATTTCTGCAGTCTCTATTTGGGCTCTTTCACAATTCTTCTGCCATATAAAATTGGTTTCTGATATCCTCTAATTGCTTTTGATAGTCTTTGATAGTCTGAAGTGAATTCTCCCTTCCCAATAAATTTAAGCATTTTACTTCCAGTAGTAAAAGTCCAGAAGTAGAGTTTGAATATGATTGTAAAAGTTGAATGATTTATATATTTTTTGTATAATGTATTTTAATTCAATAGTTCTTGCAGATGTGGAAATACACTAAACTTTTCTCATCAACTAAACCTTAGGAATCTCAGCTTCTTTATTCGAATGCAATTTCATTTAGTTTCTTATTTCCCATTTCCAGTTTTAACAGTGGTAGAAAGACTAAGAAATAAACTAGGATGTGTGGTGTTACAAATTATGACTGTTCTTCACAACATATCATCAATTGCATCCTTGAGGTATGATACAACGGAAAGCAGTATGATAGGAGATTACATATATAATGTTGTCTCTTTCAATAGGCCTATTGAAAGAGACAACCTATTGAAAGAGACAACATATAAGAGGTTGAAAGTATAGGAGGCATATTTATAGATGGTGTAAGCAAGAATAACAGTTCACTATGCAATGAAGACAAATCTGGGGAGACTCTACACACAGGAAATCAAGCATAATGAGGCTAGTGATCAAGAGATAGAGGATGACAGTCACATTGCAAAAGATTCAATAATAGTGATAAGAGATTGTAAAGTTTGGATAGTCAAGATGAATGCATGTGGAAAGAAACAGTCAAAAATATCATTCTAATGCAAAAGTATAGTCCAAGAATGGCAAGGAAGGATGGGCATTGCCAACTAATGAAGGAAAGGGTTCAGGGGCAGACTTCAAGCAAAGCAATAATGGTTCACCTCAAACAACATGAAGACCCTAAAAGTGTATCACCTTACAAGCAGGGCATATGAATTTTTGAAGATTACAATAGTCTATAAGCAAAGATTCAGATAACATACATCAATATTCTCATGAGTTGGGTCATTTGTTAGAGTATGTGTTCCTAGAAATGAACACTCACCATGAATCTGTTAAGAGGCAGCATATCAAAGTTCACAGTCACCTTTCATGCCAAAAAAGTTACTGATTTTGGCTTCAGTACGAGGAAAAGTAATGTCCCTGTTCTTCAAAAATGCTAATAGGACCTAATGCAAGTGCATATGTAAGTAATTGAATTGTACTTTCTCTGAATGTTTTGGAACAACTTCCTATTGAAGAGCTATTTGATAGAATGTGGTTGAAAGGACAGTCAACTAAATGCAAGGGAAATTTTAGGCTTCACAAATTAGTCATAAATGCAAAAGATTAGATATAAATGAGTAAGTTTATGACAGTCATTAATGGACTGTGTGTGAAGGGACAGTCCTTTAAAATTGATATGAAGTGGAATGTGCATAGATTGAGGGGTAGTTTACTATACTGTTATGAGAACATAGGAACCACCTTGCTCAAACATCAACAATAGTAACCCTACCTTTAAGACTACTTCTAACCTTTGAGTCACCTTAGATAGCTTTCACAAAATAGTTTCTAGACACTTTGATTCTGTGATGGAAAACACCTTGGAGACCTAATGCCCTTTTAAGACTCTATCCCACCTTGATAGCCACAAGTCATCATTTATAGATACATACAAGCTTCTACAGATATACCAAAAGAATTCTTTGCTTACCATACATGAATAAGAGACATAGAATCACAATAGAAAAGGAATCCAAATCTATTTTCTCACTATAAAGATGATTCCCCAGTCTTACCTGTAAAGCTATGTGTTGTTGAGCCTGAGCTAAGACATTCTCTTGGTCTGGTTTTGGTTGACCACTGCTATGAGAAGGAAATAAGATGGAATCAATTAGATTTTCAGAAGTACAGATTAAAAACAAATAATATAGATTCAATTGTATTATAGCCTCATGCATATCTATACCTGGCTGTAGCACGGCGAACAATCAAAGTTTTATCTCCCAATTTAGGGAAGCACATGCAATGTCTGTCACAGCTGGATCCTAATATTTTTGATAAAAGTAATTAGCATCTTGAATATGACAAGAAATAATGATGCTTGTGTCAGAGTACTGAAAATGCCATTTCAAATAAAATTTGTTAAGAACTTACAAAAATATCAGCATAAAGGCTCACCTGGTAGATGCAAAACCCATAACCTTTTGAATTCCTGGTATCTCTATCTTTACATTCACCTATGCATTCACCTGTGTTGTATGTAAAATTTCAGATCTTTTTCATCTTGTCTACTATGATATCAAAAATAGACTTGAAAACAAATGTGAAAAATTTGAAGGTTCTTATTTAAATTCACCATTCTCATAACTAAATTTCTTGTGTATTCACAGTCACACCACCATATAATGAAATAATTAGGAATGACTTAATAGTTGTCATTAGTAGGTGGGAAATTAGTTTGAGAACACTAATTGTATCAATCTATTGAGATAAACAATGAAAATAGACTATTAATTTACAACAATTTGTTTTAGAACGAGTTTGTTTTGCATAAAGATCTGGGGTTTTTAACAATATTACCTGTTTGCTTACAGATGACCCATGGGTTGAAGAAAATAGAAACTAGGGCATAATATTTTATGCATATCCTCATCATTAAAATGCCAATACAATGGCCACTTCCTGCCACACCTATTGTAAGTTTTCCTGCCAAAAGAAGCTGCATCCCAAGTGCAACGCCGTGGCTATAGCAGCAGATGAGAGAGCCAGCTCAGAACCATCAAAAAGATGGGAAAAAACAATAGTTTTAATGGCTATAGTAGTAGACGTGAGAGAGAGCCATCGAAAAAATGAAAAGAAACATTAGTTTTAATTTTAGGGAAAATTGGTTTCCATAAGAAATGTGATAAAAATTATTAATCTTAGAATATTTCCAATGAAAATATTCTTGTAAATTAATCCTAGAAATTTTTTGGGAAGTTGGAAAATCTTATAAGCACTACATTTATTCATAACAAACATAAGTCTAGAGGAAGATAAAAGCTTGAATAGAAACCTAACAATCAATATTGCATAGTATTGAACCTACTCCATTATTGAACTATATCGTAGTCTAGATGATCAACAAAGAGAGACCCACATGCTAGAAATGGTATTGCAGGATAGAGGAGGGATGTCTCTTATTAAATGGCTTGTAAATGTGTGGCATACACCAAATCTATGTCATAAATTATAGAAGAAAAAAAAATCTAGACATGTTCTAAAGTTTTAAAATAATATCTATTCCCTTTAAATTAATCCTTTAAAAGACATTAGCTAGTTCTTCACATTTTTCTTTTAAGTGGGGGTGACTATAAAAAGACAATTACATTTTTATTAAAAAGGGACAACACATCATACTAATTTTTAAGAAAATAATACTCTCTTCTCTATCAATTCACCATGGGAATCACTGCCATGACAAATTCACCTCAAGGAAAATTCACCACTAGCAATTCACCTCGACTAAAAATTCATCATCGCAGAGAAAATTTGATTTGAATTGTGGTGGTGAATTTTCCTTTGAGATGAATTTTCATGGTGGTGAATTTTCCCGCACCTATAAGTATACTTTTATGAAATAAAAGTAATTAAAAATATATTTTTTAATTCTACTCATAGAACTCATTGTTGTTGGCCTTAGATTTTCATGTATTGTGTGCGGCCCTTAACACCATTTTTAATTAATATAAAATTTATTAGACTATATAGACATAAGTCTAGTTGCATACATAGATTCTAAATTATGTATTCTAAAAGGAAATTGACATGAAGGTGAAAATTCTCATAATTAGAAATCATGCAATAGACATTATTAATAAAAAATAGTAATTATCATAATAGACATGTTCTAAAGTTTTAAAATAATATCTATTCCCTTTAAATTAATCCTTTAAAAGACATTAGCTAGTATCTTCACTTTTTGCTTTTAAGTGGGGGTGATTTGAAAGCCATGATGTTCACCAATTACTTCTCATTCATTTCGTGCAAAAGTTGATGTTGCAAAAAAACAAATAACAAAACCACATAAGAATGTCAAAAAGTGTTTAACCAAATTGAAAAAATTGGATCTTGGTCTTCAAGGTTACAGTTGGTTACTACATAAAGCAGTAGTATTATTAAAGTTGTTGTCAATGTGTTTGGATACTACAGGCAATATAGTTTATGTTTTTTGAAATAAATTTAAAGTTTAATAGATTTTAAACTAATAAATCATGCACAGTAATTTGTGTTGCCAATACCTACAAATTACCTTTTCTTTTGATTCTCTTTTTTGAAGCCTTTGTCATCATTTGTGCAAATAATTTTTCCTATTTTTTTAGTCATTTGTGTAGATTTTTAAAGTTTAAAAGCTTAATAGTTGTTCTATTTTTTTGTTGTTTATATCTACCAATGATATATGAACATAGATATCTAAATAGTACAATCAAGAAAACATCAAATAGATCAATAGATATTGTTTTTGCATAATAAAGATGTTTCATATTCTGAATATAATCCATCTCAATCCACAAAGGCTAATTATACTAGAACTTTAAATAAGAGGTAGCAAGAAAGCTTGCAAATAATGAGTGTTCTTTCATAATGACATGAATTCCAAATAATTGGAGTTCCCTTACATAAGACGTTCAATTACTATAAAGGAAAAGTAAAGGTACATTCAAATTTGAAGCCATATCATAAGGATTTAGGTGCATTCAATTACAATCCTAGAAAAGAAAATCCACATTCAAATTTGAAGGAGTGTAATTGCAAATATTGCTATGACAATCTACAAATGAGTATCTAGTTTGTGAAAGGAAATTATCTCGAGAAAATTTGGAGTTGGGACTTAATGTCGAAATAAAATATGACATAAATGAGGAACTCCAATGGCATTTAGTGCCAGCAAAATGGTTGAGTTGTGAGAGTGTTTGGTCTTATTTTGTTGTTGCTTTTATGTATTTGCATACTTGTAGGAAAATTGTTAGAAAGAGAAAAGAAAGATGTTTTTTTGGTCATGTTTTAGAGCAAGTTGATATTAATGTTTCATGTGTAGTGTATGACTACTTTTTTGAAAGAAGGAATTTGGATTAATCATTGGAGACACTTTGTAACTAAGTATATATGCAATGAGGGTTTTTTGGTTGGAAGTGGGAAAAATGTAGTTGATAAAATCAAAGTAACTAACCTGTAGTTCTTTTTTGTATTAGTGTTCATTCAAGAGTTTGAATTCGATAATGCCAATAAGCATTCTTCTTCTTGCTTTCGACGAGCTACCTATGGACTTTGTTGCATGCGTGCATATCATTGAAATGTGAAAGCTAGTTTTATGCATAGGCTTGCAAGTTCACACACTCTAGAAATAGTTGTTAATGTGAGGTCATACTGATCTACATTGTTGATATTGATTGTTGCCTTTTCAAGTGTTAGGCTTTGTGATTTGTGTATTATTAAGGCCCATGCCATTTTGAGTGGGATTTGACGACAGAGATCATGACTAAATGGGGCAATAAGCACATTTTTTAGAATATTATTGTAATTTTATTCCACAAAAACAAAATATTTATTCCACAAAAACTATTAATTAGTAATTTTATTTGTAATATTTCATTATTAATTATGGCAGGCTACGATCGAAAATAAGGTCTTGACGAAGGTTTTAGAGTATGTTTATTAAAATGAAAATTATGGCCAAGATTTTAATAATGAGAACATTTATTTAGTCATTTTTATTTGTCCAATATTAGTCATTTATTTAGTCATTTGGTTGTGATTTTACCCAATGACCAAATTAGTCACTTATAAATGACCAATTTAGTCATTTATTTGTCAAATTCTACTAGTGTTAGTCACGTGACTAAAACTTTTAGTCACCTGACTAAAAATTTTAGTCATGTAGTCATTTATTTGCCAAATTCCACTGGTTGTTGCTCCATTTGCATCTTTAGACAATGCTCAGAAATTTTGTTTGTTTACCATTCTAGTTGCATCTTTCAATGCTTTGGAACTTATCCACTGCACTGTTTGAATCATGCTGCAGGTGCTTGGAACTTATCAACCTATTTCTGCCCACTTCTTTCTAAAAAATTCAAATCTTCCTCGATGCTTTGATTATCATACATTGGTACACACACCTTTTTCTTTAAAGTTTTTCTTTTGCCATTATAAATAAAAGCTGCCATAATAGCTTGTCTTCATTAATGACTTCGTCATCCATGAGCTTCCTCATTCATGTCATAATAACTGAACCATCACCTCAACCAATACCATTGCATCACCCTGTCAAATCGGTAAAGGTATGAGATCTTCAAGTGATCATAGAATGAAAGTAAGTACAAATTTTTGCTTTAAATAAGTAGTTATTTTTGAATAAAATATAATTGATTGGCATGAGTTTCCTTTCCCAATTTAGTAAATTGAGCCACTTGGTGATTAATTGCTAAGTGCGCTACTCTTTTTGTGGCCCTTCATGCAAATTGACATTATTACACAACAAGCTCCGAGAAAGAGTAGAGTAAATAATTACAGTTTGATCATATTTTGAAAAATATCAGTGCACAAGTTTTTGGCATTATTAAAATTTTCAGTAGGGTGGTAGGGACAAGACAAAAATGGGCAGTACAAAGAAGAAATCCAAGCTGACTTCTGCAAAAAAATTGTTGGGGTTAAGTAACATTTCTCGGCTGTTTGAGGAAGTGGGTTGGTTGGATTTTGTCAGAAAGTTCGAAGGGTATAATGAAAAGTTGGTGAATGCATTTGTGGAAAATTACTCTAATGGTCAGGTGACACTGCATGCGAAGTGTTTCAAGGTGAGTTCAAAAATTATCTCTTCTCTTTCAAGGTTAGAAAATTATGGCATTAAAATATCAGAAACAACACAAATCACATATCATAAATTATCATAATTGTTTCTTAGACAAGGGGACCCTCAGCCCATGATAGTTATCAGTACTAGGGGAAAAAATAAGGGGTTTCAATGAGCTTCTATATTAGAACCCTGGGGTACTGCAGTTGCATGGATTATTAAGTATTTTACTTGTGAAGGTCAACTTACTACTGTGGTAGGACCTGCATTCCTCATGTTAATACATTTGCAGCATGGGAAAGAAAACCATGCTCTTAGGGTTAATTTGCCTCATTTCTTGAATGATTTTGTTAATTCTTCGATAGAAAGATATAAAACTAGTTCAGGGCCATTAAAGCATCATGGGTTAATTCAATTAATTTGTAAATATCATTTCTGTAATAAACCTAGAAGAAAATGGGAAATTTTTTTGGGGAAGTTTGACAAGCCTACACCAAGAAGGAAGTTAGAACTAGGAGAATCTTCAAAACAAGTTGCTTCACCTTCCGGAGCAACTTCCCCCGAAGACCCTAAGGCTCCTAAAACCCAAATTCCCACCATTCTTGGTGAGGAAGTGCTCGAATTTAAAAATGAGGAGTTTGAAACTCCGGGCCAGTCAAAAGATGTGGAGATAATAAATCCAAATGTGGATACTAATCCTATTAAGAAGAGGAAATGAAGGACCATTCTTCAAAATGCTCCAACAATTTTAACTTATCAGGATACTCCTCCTTTAAGGCAGAGCAAAAGACTATCCTCCGAATCTACAGGAACCCCAGTGCAGAGTAGAGGGAATAGACTAAAATCTAAAAAGCAAAAGAAAACCTTGGAAACTGAGTAGTCGGTTTACCAATCCTCAAAAAAAGAAATTTTTGTTGAAGAAGTAAATTTTCATTTAGTGTCTGAAGAAGAATCCCTAGATCAAGAAAAACAAGAAACATAAAGGGGACAATCTCCACTCCCTATGGAGGTTGATGATAGTATGTTAGGAAATTTGTCTCCGATTATCAATAAAGTTGTTGAAATAGTTGAAACTGAAAATATTAATGCAGAATTGGAAAAGTTGAAACTAGAAATAGAAGAGCTAAGAAGTCAGTTGCATAAAAATAAGGAAGAGATGGAATCACAACTAGAGGAAATAATGGTATACAAGACTGTAATAAGCAAAAGGGATCAAGAAATTCAGGATTTAAAATTGGAAATACAGGGAAAAGATATATCCATTAGTGAGTTGCAAATACAAATTCAAAATTGTAATCGGGAAAACAGGGTACACAGAGATGGTTTAAATAAAGAAATTCAAGATTTAAAAGAAAATTTTATGATTATGTTTTCAGCCTTTGAGGAAGAAAAGAAAAGAAAAGATAGAAAGAAGAATTAAATGATTCTCTTAGTAGAATTATGGAATTAGAGCAAGACTTGCAGGAAAGCACAAGTAAACCAATGATGAAATCCAAAGAAGTTCAAACCGAACCAACGGTAACTGAATGGTTCCATATTCAGATTCCTCCATTATTAATGAAATGGATGGAACGATGCTATTTCCTAAGGAATGCACAAATTGAAAATAACAAATTAAAAATGGAAATGGTGTTATTAAGAGAAGAATTTCATAAAGCTTACAAGGGAAAACAAGATGCATGTCAGATAGCTGAATTTATTTTATCTTGTAGAAGACCATCAAGATTGTACTCAATGTTTTTAAATGAACAATGTTTTATATGGAAATTGCTCATAATTTACAATGACTAGCCTCATGAACCTAATGATAAAGAATTTGTTAAGATATTTGTAGACTCAAGGCCTGAAGAGCAAGATATGCTCTGTGAATTCTTTACTCATGATATTCTATTAGAAAAGCATACTGATTTCTCTGTTAATCTTTTTGTGGGAGAGGTGCAATTAAGATCTCTACTGTCTACTATGCGGAATCAAATCCATTGGCAAGAACGTAATAAGGAATATGCCCAAGAAGAGAAAAGTATAGGACTTCAAATGAGATCTCCAAATAGTAGACCAACAACTTTCAAGAAGACATTTGTAGCTCTTCTATTGGACGAGAAAATGAAGGGAAGGTATGATGATAGCCTTCGAGTCTGTTATAATCATTTCATAGAACATGGGTAGAAATTGGTTGGTAGGGCCTGGCACGCATGTGAAGAGAGATACACTCCATTACCTGTATATCTAAAGAAAAGAGAGGTGATCTCTCCTCTTAGCATCAGATAGTCCTTCAAAAGAGTAGATGCCTTGGCCAAAATTTTGGAAGATCTCAAAACAAAGTGGATAGGAATGAGGTACAAACCTCCCTTATTGCTCTATCCAGCCCCTGCTTTCCATGTTAATACATATCAAGATGATATAATCTTTAGTGAATGGAAAGGGGGAGTTGCTTTTCATAGAGGCTTCCACCATACCCCTGTAAACTTTGATGTAACAACAAGAGATTTGTATGAT
>VDFB02207569.1:0-16943 GCA_007258455.2 Sequoia sempervirens | reverse complement strand
TACATGCATCCATGTATTTATGGATGTGTCACTCTAGTCTTGTACCAATTTACCATGTTATATGGATATCGCATATAGTAACACTAACAAGCTCTTTCACTGCACATAGCAACTATTTTCATAAATACCAGATCGAGCTTATATGTATCAGGATACATATACACTCACACTAAAAACTATTGAACTATGATCTCTATTGTCCCATTTTCGTAGACATGTTACTGTTGCAATCAAATGTGTAAAGCATTTGTGTCCAAAGAAATTAGATAAAGGAATGGCAATATGTTACACAACCTTGTCTTATGCCTTTATAGCAGTTTTTTTATTGCATTTCAAGGAAAACCAGAAACTAGAATTTTATTCATATCATTTCATCTATGGCATTTATAGCTTTGACAATAATTAGCTATGACCAACTGTGGAACACAATTAATTCATCAGCCAATTAGCTTAATTGATCACTAAATTAACTTGCGTGAAAGCTATCATGTTAAGCCAACTAGCTAATATGCCACACACAATATGACATTTGAGTTTCAAATAAGTCTCATGCACACAAGTCTGTTATCATGTTAAAGCCATGTAAACATAGATGTTCCAATTCCATGGGGTCATTTTATTTCCATTTTTCCAAGTTCATTTCATTCCATTATCAAGAGCCAATAATTAAATGTTTAAACCAGGCACATGCAAACAAAAAATGCAAATAGGATTTCAACAATGACATCATCTAATAAGCATTTGTTTACTATTACTATGATTAATGATAGAATTGACTTAATTTGCATGAGTCAAGTGCGAGATTGACTTGTTTGTTAATTGAATTTGATCAATGGTTCAGAGACAGATGAGACAAATTAAATTGTGATCAACAAAATGTGAGATGGACTTATTAGCTGCTATGCTACATATACTATGTAGGCTGTAAAACACATAGTGTTGTAAAAACAACAACTCACTGATAGTTGTAACACACTGGGTGTTTAAAAGTATTTTGTATTACTCTTGATTAGTTTTTATTGGAATTATTTTGTGTTACTATAATTACTTGATTACTTTGTATTATTGTATTACAGTATCGAGATTTCAAGGTGAAGAAAATGAGACATATGCAATGCAATATCATAGGTATAAATAACAAGGTATAAATGAGCAAGAACTTTTTAGTAGATGAAGGTCATGAATGTTAAAGTAACAGTATGAAAGTTACCACAACATTTAAGTAAACCTATGCTCAACACTCTCTTTTGCATCATCAACTGTATTCCCAATTTCATCCATGAAGAATATCCTCAAATATATAGAATTCATGGATACACAGGTTGAAGAAGTTCTTCATGGGTCAAAGATATGGAATTCATTGATAAAAGAAATGGAAATCATGGATCAAAGTGATGGCTAATAGCAGGATCTACAGGTTGACAAAGTTCTTCATGGATGAAATTGGGAATAAAATTGATAATGGAAAAGAGAAACTGCACCATAGGTTAACTTAAATGTTGTAGTGACTGTCCTACTATTGGTTCAATGTTCATGACCTTCATGTACCCAAAAGTTCTTACTTGTTTATCACGTAATATAGATTTTAGCGACTAGAGATGAATTGTAATTACTTTGAGCACTTCATTTTTTGTTATTCTGCACATATGTGTAGTCACAGGAGATGTTGTTGTTGCAGAGTCAAGACCTGGGACCAAGGTACTTGATACATGCATCCATAGATACATGGATGTGGACATCTATCATGGTATCCATAGATGCATAGTTACATGCACCTATGGGTAGATGTATTTATAGATACATTGGCACATACATGGATAGATGCCTGTATACATTTGTACATAGAAACACAGACACATATATGCATGGATGCATCTATAGGTAGAAGAATACATAGAAACATACTTACATGGATAGATAGATAGATGCATAGCTGGATACATGAATGCTTAAATATACATGTATAGAAGCTGCATAGATATATATATCAATGGCTGCATGCATAGATACATATTAATGTGGACAGCTATAGCCTATTGAATATTTGCTTCCTTGTCTACAAAGATTTTTCAAGAAATTCCTTTTTTTCCACCATGATTAGTTTAATTGGTTTCGTGTACAAAGATGTTTATTAATTAACTATAATTAACTATTCAAGAAAACTGATCTATCATTGAACTAGTTTTATTGACTAGTCAAGTAACTTCATTCACAGTTAGCTTGATCAGCTATTTGGCTGATTTGCTTGAATTCTTGCAAAAAGCCTTCTCTGACAAATATTTATTTGCATAATTTGCACTCACTACACACCAAGAGCCAACATTTCTTCGAGGAATTCTGTCAAACAGTTTAAATGTTTTTGCTTGTGCTTCTATATTTGGTATGCATATTCATGATAGCATTACAAACCATTATATCTGTCAGAAAATCTATGCCTTATGATCCTTAGATGAATGTACATATTCTGTTCTAAAGCTCTTTTTCGTATTAAAAGCACGCAAAAAAGTTTAGAAAGATTGTGTATTTGTGAATGTGAATAAGCAACATCTATTTAACTGATTTGGAGGATAAAGATGACCAATAATTAGCTATGACTAACCATGGAACACAATTAATTCATCAGCCAATTAGCTTGATTGATCACTGAATTAACTTGTTCGAAAGCCATCATGTTAAGCCAACTAGCTAATGTGCCACATATACTATGACATTTGAGATTCAAATAAGTCTCATGCACGCAAATTTGGTACCATGTTAAAGGCATGCAAACACTGATGTTCCAATTCCATGGGATCATTCTATTTCCATATGTCCAAGTTCATTTCATTTCATTATCAAGAACCAATAATTTAATGTTTAAACTAGGTACATGCAAACAAGAATGCAAGTAGGGTTTCATAGTACTTTAAGACATTGTTATACTTTGACTATAAATTCATTTTTAAAGCTACTTTTAGTATTATTTATCCGAGCTTCTTGTTGAAATGCAAAGGTTTCATCTGCGTTTGATAGGTATTATGTAGAAATCCTCTTGTCCATTTTACTTCATGCATGTGAGCCCTATAAAGTCTGCATATTATTGAATACTGCAAAGTGGTCCCATAAAGAGGGCTTTGGAACCAAAATTATGTAAACACGTATGATAATGAGAGCTTTTGAACTACGAGTGAACAGTGTGTTGCTTTGAGCTTTTTTGTTGCCATCAAAGCATAAAGGGTAGAGGGATTCTGTTAAAAGTTGTGGTTGTTGTCCTCATAGCCATAAACTCATATTTTAAATTGCTTTTTACTTCATGCATGTGAGTCAATAGTGTTTTGCTTTGAGCCTTTCCATTGTCATCAAAGCATAAAGGATAGAGGGGTACTGTTAAAAGTCGTGGTTCTTGTCCTCATAGGCGTAAATCCATATATGAAACTACTTTTAGTGTGATCTACTCAAATTTCTTGTTGAAATGCGAAGGTTTCATCTGCATTTCATACGTATTATGTAGAAACCCTCTTGTTCATTTTACTTCATGCATGTGAGCCCTATAGAATTTGTATTTTTTTAATTGCTGCAAAGTGGTCCCATAAAGAGGGCTTTGGAACCAAAATTATGTCAACATGTGCGGTAATGAGAGCTTTCCAACAATGAGTCAACAGTGTGTTGCTTTGAGCTTTTCCGTTCTCATGAAAGCACAAAGGATAGTGGGATTCTATTAAAAGTCATGGTTGTTGTCCTCGTAGGCATAGATGCAAACAATGGAAGCGTAAAGAATACAGTAGAAACCTTTTTCCTGCTCGCAAGCATTAAAATTCTGTCAGATGTCGTCGTTACTGTTCTTGTATCATGGGGCTATAAAAAACTATGCCAAGAAATGTTGTAGAATCCAAATTACATTGTTGCCATAGAGCAACTAAGTAATATTGCTTTTTGGTTTTTAGTCTGTTTGAAACAAGAAATGCAAGGAAGGTTTCATAGTGCTTTAAGGCAGTTGTACACTTTGATTATAAATTTGTATTTTAAACTACATTTAGTATTGTTTATTTGAATTTTTTGTTGAAATGTGAAGGTTTCATCTGCGTCTGATAGGAATTATTGTTTATAAGATGTTGTTACATACATTAATTGGATGTATCCATCATCTTTCTTATCAGGATGCTAACAACCTTGATTTGTATTTGTCCTTGAATGTATCTGCATGCTATGAACTATGAACTGTACTTGCATATCACTTGGCTGTACAAGTAATAGTAAACACAACCCAATGGTAGCAATCACAACTCATAGCATCCATATACACCCATGCATAAAAACATGGTATTGAACACATTAACACAAACATGGTGTTCTAGGGCTAATTTGTTAATTGTCTTTGATTAATAGTTCTAATGCACACAAGGCTTATTGCAATCATTTTTTTCTTTGAATTGCTATGTACTTAAAGGCTAACCAACAATTGCCTAATTATTAAGATATGGGACAATACAAGGATGAATGATCTGCTAACTGAATGGGGTCATTTTACTTCAACTACCTAGCACTTATTCTTAATTGTTTAATGCAATGACATGCAACCAAAATTCAGAACAATTAGCATCTACACACACCCATGCATAGATACATGCTCTCTAATATATTGATATGCATATGGTTTTCTATCAGCACAATCCTTGAACACTGTCTAGGTACAGGTGCTACTCTATTAATTGACACTGATAACTAGATAAAATGTATTCATAGACACATAGCTACACACATGCTCCAATGCACACATGGATCGATATATGCATGGATGTATACATATATACACGGACACATACATACATGATCATGCGCTTACAACTATATATGCGTTCATGTATCCATGGATGGACATTTCCATGTATCAATAGATCACTTAATATATGCACATATTGAAATGACTACATGGGCCTGGGGAATGAATATTTATGTGTCCTTTACATGATAGCAATGAATCCTATAAATTTGCATATATGCATCAAAGCACATAGCTATCAATGAAGCTATGCATTTGCATTTTCACAAGCACTTTAAAACAATCATGATTCACAAAGCCACTCCCATGGGTTCCAAAAATAGATAAATGCCAATTTACCAATATGAAATATAACTCACGAAATTGAGTTCTTATATCTTTAAAAGCAATATGCACAACAACCACAATATGACTGGATGGCTAGCAGACGCCATCCACAAAAAAGCATTTAAAGCAAATGCAACAGTAATCTATTATATACACACATACATACATGGCTACATAGATACATGCATTCATATATACATAATTACATGTACACATATATACATGCAAACCTGTATGCATGGATGCATACAAAGACTATGTTTCATGGGATTATTGAAGAGTTAACTTGCTTTCTGTATGCTTCCATATTTTGCACATGTGCCTATGAGGACAATAACCATAATATTTGACAGTATTCCTCTAACCTTGATGACAGTTCATTGGTTCCAAAGCTCTCTTTATAGGACAACTGTACATTGCCTACAAGACTTAGATGAATCCTTCGTATTTCAAGGAAAGATTTGGATCAATCGCACTTAAAATGATCTAAACTATGATTTTACAATCAAAGTATCCAAATGCATTGCAAGAGTGCGAAACCCAAGTTCCATTTAAGATGTACAATGAGAATAAACAGAAGGGAAAATGCATTTGCTTTAAAGTCTGTACAACAATTTCAACAGGTTGTCTAGCCATTGTCCAAAATATGGTTTTCTATCAGCATAGTCCTTCAACCTTCTTTAGGTCTAACTGCTACTTTGTTAGTTGACTTTGATTGAAAGGTCAACATGTGAAATGTGGCCAAGGATAATTATAGTTAACTGTACGTTGCCTCCAAGATTTAGATGAATCCTTGGTATTTCAAGGGAAGGTTTGAATCGATAACACTTAAAATGATCTAAAGTATGATTTTACAATCAAAGTATCCAAATGCATTGTAACAATGCAAAACCCAACTACCATTTAAGATGTACAATGAAAGCAAAAAGAAGGGAAAATGCATTTGCTTCAAAGTTTTTAAACCAATTTCAACAAATTGTCTAGCCATTGTCCAAAATTTGTTTTTCTAGCAGCATAGTCCTTGAACCTTCTGTAGGTCTAATTGCTACTTTGTTAATTGACTTTGATTGAAAGGTCAAAATGTGAAATGTGGCCAAGGATAATTATACTTATTTATCTCTTTTGATTGTTATATATTCAAAGACTAATTAGCAATCCAAACAGCCTCGCGTCTAGTTAGATGCCATTAAATCCATTGAATTTGCATTAATGAATTATGTACCTTTAGCCAGTAGTTTTAATCAAAGTATGCATATGGTTTCAGAATCAAACTCTCAAAATTTTAAAAGCTTCATTTTTTGAAATGAAGATCTACTTTTGAACCCCATCTGCTTAATTTTTATGAAACATATAGCATATGCCACTCACAATACCCATTTGCAAAGATTGTCCTTGTAACATAAAGCAACAATATGATTACAAGTACAATCAATATAGTGAGAATCTTGAATCAACCCTTTTCTCTGTCTACTATATGCAATTGTAAACAAAGGAGAAGGTTCATTCTAGAAACTCACCTTCTACTACTTGCTTCAAGAATTTGCCATAGCTGGGCTGCTACACGACCTCTTTTCTTCCAACCAAAAGCATTGCACCATGTAAAAAGCTTTCATTAGAAAACAAAAAACATGTGTTTGTTTTTTCCTAAAAGAATAACAAGATATAGTACTCTTACTGCGATGGATACTAATAGCAAAAACCATTTAAACACTACCAAGCATTTTTATAGATTCAAGAGACACAAGTATAAATGCAAACAATATTAACTGCACAAACTACTTGCGAAAGGTTCTTGGACCACAAATCTTCTAGCAATGAATTTGATCGCTCTTTTGCATGAAGACTAAAAATGTTCTATGAAGCAATATTACTTATCTGCTCTATGGGAACATTGTAATTTGGATTCTACAACATTTTTGACATAGTTTTTTATAACCCCAAGATACAAAAATAGTAACAATGACATCTGACAGAATTTTTATGCTTGCCGGGAGGAAAAAGGTATCTACTGCATTCTTTATGCTCCCATTGTTTGCATTTATGCCTACAAGGACAACAACCACGAATTTTTAACAGAATTCCTCTATCCTTTATGCTTTCATGACAACGGAAAAGCTCAAAGCAAGACACTGTCGACTAATTCCTGAAAAGCTCTCTTTATCGCACATGTTTTGATGACAACGGTAAAGCTCAAAACAAGACACTGTCGACTCACATGCATGAAGTAAAATGAAAGATACAAAAACAGTAACGACGACATCTGACAGAATTTTTATGCTTGCCGGCAGGAAAAAGGTTTCTACTGCATTCTTTATGCTCCCCTTGTTTGCAATTATGCCTACGAGGACAACAGCCACGACTTTGAACAGAATCCCTCTATCCTTTATGCTTTCATGACAACGAAAAAGCTCAAAGAAACACACTATCGACCCATTGTTGAAAAGCTCTCATTATCGCACACATTGACATAATTTTGGTTCCAAAGCCCTCTCTATGGGACCACTTTGCAGCAATAAAAAAAATACAAACTCTACAGGGCTCACATGCATGAAGTAAAATGAACAAGAGGATTTCTACATAATACCTATCAAACGCAGATGAAACCTTCGCATTTCAACAAGAGACTTGAATAGATAACACCAAAAGTAGTTCAATATACAGATTTATGCCCACGAGGACAAGAACCACGACTTTTAACAAAACCCCTCTATCCTTTATGCTTTGATGACAACGGAAAAGCTCAAAGCAACACACTGTCGACTCACATGCATGAAGTAAAATGAACAAGAGGATTTCTACATAATACCTATCAAACGTAGATGAAACCTTCGCATTTCAACAAGAAATTTGAATAAACAATACTAAAAGTAGTTTAAAATACGAATTTATAATCAAAGTATACGAATGCCTCAAAGCACCATGAAACCCTACTTCCATTTCTTGTATGAAATAGACTTAAAAATGAAAAGTTACCTCTTCTGACCTCACTATCCAGCGTTTTACTGTAATGACACTCTGGAAATTACCAAATTGTGACCTCAAATAGCTCGTTTCTGGGTCTAGACTCTGCAACTATAACATATCCTACTCAGTCACTAGAACTCTCCCTCAGAACACCGCTTACAGAAGACAAAAACAACACACGCAAAGTAATAGAAATGTATACCAAGTAACTTAACTCTATATTAAATGACCAAAGTACCCTAGCCACGCGTGGCCTCCAAACCATCCCAGCGCCTTCACCTCGAGCCACATGCCATTCAATGCATTTAATTTTTATTCATACATTACGTACGACTACCCGCCACCTTGATAAACTATGCCTTTGCTTAATTTTAATTAATCAATTTTTGCGCTCATAGTTTCCTGATATTTTAATGCATTTAATCTGCATTCATGGATTACATACCTCTAGCCGCCAACTTTTAAACTATGCCTTTGCTTAAATTTATTTAATCAATTTATGCGTTCGTATTTTCTCAAATTTTTTAAAACGAAAAATAATTTTTAAAGCTACTCGAACGAATAGAAAAATAGATAAATGCTAATTTTCCAATATATAAAATAGCTCTCCAAATTCAAACTATACAAAAAAATAAGTAATATGTTAAATGGCGAAATCTGATTGGTCAATGCTGGCGGTTAAATGCATTCTGGGTGAATGCATAAGTATACCTGCCTACCGGTAGGAACTAATAAATGTACGTGGTCATTAAATTCTTCTATTTAACTATTTAAAGTGATTTATTAATTCTTATAAATTTTCAATGGTTGGATGAATATTCTTTGTATTTGTTGGTGAAGCCATTGTTCTTCCTCATTTTGTACATGTTTGAGAACTTTATTTATTGTAACAATGATTGTAAATTGTTTATATTATAACTTTATTATTATTATTATTATGGATGTTTATCTATTATGAGAGACAACCATCCCAAATCTCAAAAATGGAAGGTCTTCTATTGAAGCACATAAGAACTTTTTTTGGGAATTCCTGGTGTAGATGAGAATCTATAATTTCAACATCATTTGACCTATAAAAATCATTTCATCATAGGGCCATCAATATTGAATGTTGCAACTCCAATTAGAGCAAGTAGTAGAAGGGGGTTGCATCGGGGTTATGTTGATTTTTGAAGGGCTCAACTATTCTTTCCAATAAAATGGCTTGCATTATTCTATGCAATAGAGGTGAAATTTTTATTATAATACCCTTTCTTAGATGGGCATTGCCAACAATCGAAGACCTACAACATCTTTAAATACTTAGGTTCCATGTCATTCCTTGAATACTCACACAAATGTATGTATTCCATACAATATTACACCACATTATTCCTTATATCAAATTTGATACTTAAATATCCACATTGGCTCTTATTATTAGTCTTCATGGGTTTTCCCTAAGTTCACATGCTATGTCACTACATGGGCTTCACTATGTATGGGTTACAACATATTTAGATAACCATGCAGTGTTATTCTTTTTGAAAAATCACATGATAGTCCTAATAAGATAATATATTATATAATTTATTAGTGTAAAGTTATATAAATTGTAATTAGCATATACCTTCATAATATGATTGAGATATGATCCTTCATATACCAATGCTTGTTATATTTATTCAAAATCAACATTTAGATTTGTTTAATGTAAGTTACATTATGGACCCATAAACCACAAGTGCTTGGATTTGCAACTTAAACTAAAAATAACACTATGTTTGGAATAATTTGATGAGAATAACATATTTATAGGATACGAAACCATATAGGCTCTTTTACGTGCAAACATGAGGACGTGTCAATTTTTTACAAGGGGAGAGACCACCTCTAAAAAAAAATTAATGACATTTTCATGGTGCGAAAAAGGTTATGCGTAGTTATGCCATATATATGTGGGTTAAGATTGGCCGGATATATTAAATTTTTCGTAGATAACAGTGTCATAGTCAAATTGAAAATGTTGGACTACCTTTGTGAATAAAAATGGGAAACCCAACAAAAGGATTCTATTATTGAGCTTTCTTTTGATGAACCTCCTTACAATAAGAAAAATATAATGGAAGAAATCGTTGAATTTTTTTGTTGCTTTCTTGTAAAACAACAATATCTCTACCCATCGGCCTTGTTGAGTCTCATATCATAGGGCATGAGTCTATGTAAATCATAATTTCTTTAGTCAAATCATCATTTTAATTAATCCAATCTTTGCTCGTGTTAAAATAAAGTACTCAATGCATGTTAATAGTTTATTGTCATTGTTAAGATACCTAGAAATATTACCATGTTTTATTCCATTGTACTTTGTTATTGGACTTGATCAACCCAATAACTTTTTACATATGTTGAAAGATATGAACTCTTTTTAGGGAAAATTTTTACTTGTTTTCCATTCAATTATACTTGACATATAGGAAAAGAGGATACTCATGTAGTCCGGAATGCATGATTATCATCTTAGAATATATTTTGAGTATATAGATTATATATAGTTTCAATGATGAATGACTGCATAGTATGGGATATGCATGGCATTCACTAAGTAAATGTTATGTCAACACATGATAATAATTTTGCAATCTAATGTTGAAGTTACATGTAAGTGATTGAAACATTTATATTAATGAAAATGGGTTACATTAGAGAAACTTGATAAAAGTTGAAAATATGTAATTAAACATATATAATAGCATTAGTTTCTTCGATTGTAAATCCTTGATATGTATGTATGTATTGTTTTGTCATAATCTTGATAGAAAAAATGATGCTCTTGAAAGTACTTGTTAATTAAATAAATTGAAATCTATGAATTAAAAGAAGAAAAGGATGTAGATGAAGTTAAAAATATATATAGAAACATTATGAAGAAGAAAGATATTTAATATCAGTTTCTTTCAAATTATTAATTATATATTTTTTTAGTTATGATGCAGAGGCATCTCATGCTACTGATGGTAGCAACCAATTTACAAGGGGAGAAATGTTATGTGATTTTTTTCCCAAAAGAAAAGAAAGTTATAAAATAACCCTTTAGAAATTAAAGGGAGATAGAAAAGTAAAAAATATTATGATCCTTTACGACCTTAAAAGAGAGATTAATATTTAGAATATATGTAAAACTCTTTAAAAAGGGGAAGAATAATTATATATGTAAATAATTATTAAAAAGAAACCTTTATGAAAGGGTGTCAGGTTTGGAAACCACCCCTTAAGGATTATATAAGCATTTATGTGAGACTTGTAAAAGCATGGAAAAACTTTCAAGGAAGAAGAAAGTAGTTGGTGAGCTATGGACATTAGGGGAAGGGGGCACACAGAATGTGTCCAACCTAGGGTACAAAAGTGCACTTAGGACTGTCTTGTCCAAGGCTTGGGTATTTGCACTTGTGTTGAGCATTGTTCTTCAGGAACCAACATTTGTGTAGAGTGGTGTAGTACACTTTGTTCCTCCTAGATTGTTCCATAGTAAGAGTCAATACCACTAACATCTTCCTAGGATGAAAGTGGATTTTCCAAGTGTTTTTATTCAAATAAGTATTGAAAACCATTGGTCCTCTAAAATATATTGAATTTTTTTTTTTGAACAAAAGGCGTAAAGCCTGTATATATTATATTATATTAAATAGGATAATTACATAAGTCTGCCAACCATCAACAAAAATTGGCTAGTATGACGAAACAAACAACTGATTTAACATGCTTGCAACTAATCAAAATTACTAAGCACCGATCAAAACTATCCTTTTACATAGAGAATATTTACATGTATATAGCTGTGAAACCCGAGAAGAGTCGAGCAAAGATAACCCAAAAAAAATAGTACAAAAAAAGAAAGCACTAGTAAGGTTCCCTACTCTTCCATGTGACAGAAATCGATAGAATTTTCACCTTGTTGCTCTTGACCTTCAACTTCCTATTGAAACACTAGAGAAGCATGAGAGTTTTCCATTAGGTTTATATCAGAAACTTAGGGGACCCCGTGTAGCGAAGTATCCATTGGAGGCTGGAGAGAAACCACAAGTGCGAAACAAAGGAGGCGATCATGAGTTAATAGGAATGAAACTGCATGAAATTTCTCTTTGAAACTTGCTACCAAATTCTCCCCAATTTCCTGAACATTATAGTTGAGAACCTTATTCAATAAACTAGGGTTATTCAACTTGAAGGAATGTTTCACTGCATCATAAACAAAAACATAAGGCATTTTGTGAAGAAGAAAATGCCTCAAAAATAGCCCACCAACATACCCTTGGCCTTTCCAAAAATTGTAGGCATGTACACTCCTTAGCAATGCATTATTCTCTAAAAATACTCCTTTCACCACTTGCATTGCAATTTTTTGCACTAAATGATAACATTGAAGCAAGTCTAGCAGATTTGATATAAAAATTGAAACAAGATTAGAAGGAAAAATCAACCTTTGGGCCTGTGGATGGATAATTTTCGCACCAATTATGCATTTTATGCTTTTGTAAACATTGGGGCACTACACTTTAAACACCTATTGAAGATGTTCTCAACCAAGACAACCTGAAAAATGCCTTTCCTAAGGGAGAATAGAGAAGGAACCCAATCATTTCATGAAAAATATTCCATATTACACCACTTCTGCTAAATACACTAAATTGAAGAACCACCACTCGCTAGAATTGCTGAGAACTGAGCCCTGGATAGCCAACACTCATTGAGAAATTTCCAAAACACTTTGAGAAAATAGCCTTTGCTTTCCCTATTTATTCACCGTTTCCACACTTGGAAGAAAATCAACAAACGAAGAATACCATGCATTTATGAACCTTGTCATTTCAATCACTAAAAGCTTGGAGTTGGCACAAAACTTAGCATAGCATGATGCATTAGGGGAGAGGCGCCCAAAGTAGGGCGGGAGCCTATACTGGAGATGGAAGTAGTCCCATGTGGGCCCCACAGTAGAGATGATTAATAGGCAAATGTAAATCAGTTTTCACCCACAAAGTCAACAAAGGTACATGTATCATTATATCGTCAAATTTGTATTATAATCAGAGAATAGTTGTCCCATACACAAATAAATATCTGCAGTCTTACATGTCAAAGAATATTCAAAGCACATTTGACACAACAAACAACAAGCTCCATATTGCTTGTTACTGAACCCTCGATTTAAAACATGCGCCCAAAATATAAAAAATTTAGTATAACCCAAGCTCCCCTATAATGTCACCACTTGCATTACATCACAACCAACTTTTGGACACTTGGGATGCCACGAGTAGAACTATGAGCCAAGAATGTCCCATCACCAAATCCAATCCAGCCAAACCCCCATCAGGCACTTGCCCACCAACACAACACTCAGATGAAAAGCAATCATTCATATGTGTCCCATTTGTCAAATCGAACCTCTCTACTCCTAGTTCCTCCTCTAGTTTTTCGTACCTGCAACCACCAAAAAAATGGTGTTAAAGCCACCAAAATATCTTATCAAGCAAACAAGGATTGCATGCCATTAATACATATGAACACTACAATTGAAGGCATCTGATGAAGATTTCAAATTTGAAAATAAAAAGACAAGAATTAAAGACTCCACACCAAATCAACATTGAACATATAAGGAGATTTTCAAATTCAACAATGCATTACTCAATCTCTTGCAATTTCCATTTAGCACGTGTTGTGCTTTCATTATCAGTTATACAATTTGGTCCAGAAATATGAAAAAAGTCCAGAGGTAGTAGCACCAACAACCTAACAAGCTACAAGTATTCTACTGCTACAAATTTTGGCTGCCTGTGAATGCAAATATCTTGTATGGGATGCCAATTTTTGTCACATTGACCTATAACTCTATATTTGGGGTTTCAACTTACACTTTATATGAATTTCAAGTCATTTCAATTCAAGTTCAGGGTTTCACTGGTTTTCTTTTCCTCTATACTTGTTCATGCACGATGTTTACCCTGCATTCGGTTTTTCATTGCACGACGTTTACTCTGCATTGTGCTTTTCATATTTGCTGCCTTATATGAAATATGAAATGGTTTTGACTAGTTTAAATGATTTTTCATTACTATTAGACTTGTTCAATGAAATATGGAAAGGGTTTGAATGGTTTTCATCCATTCACTTGTATTCATGTGTTCGTCATTGCACAAACTCTAACTCTACAATTTTCTTTTTACATTTGTTTATTATTCCAAAATACGGAAATGGATACAATATATTTGCTTGTTACTAGGAAATATTCATAGGGCTTTAATGTTTATCATTTCAAGGGTTTCTACCATGCACTTGCATTTGTGTCTTCCTCATTGTACAAACTTAATCTCTGTAATTTGCTTATAATATTCTCATGTTATTCCGAAATATGAAAATGGTATGACTGGTTTTCATTTTGAATATATTCTGGCATGTTTATGTATTATTCTGTTCTTCCATGCACAATAGTTATGCCTGCAAAATGCTTTTTTCATTTGATTGTTACTACCAAACATGGAAAGGGTTTCATTGGTTCAAAATTATAGGGTTTTCTCTTTGACAATGCACAAACTTTAACTCTGCAATTTTCCTTTATTTTAATTGTTTGTTATTCCCAAATATGAAAATGGATTCACTTTTTTTCATTCCAAAGTTATTTTTCCATGCAATTATGTTATTTTGTTCTTATATATGTATTTGTCTTTCCATACATATATATACATATTGTGCATGGAAGAACAAAATAATACATAGACATATTTCCATACTTATATATTTCCATACATATATATGGTATGACTGATTTCATTTCAAAAATATTCTGCCATGCAATTGTATTATTATGTTCTTCCATTCACATTAGTTTTGTTTGTGAAATGCAATTTTTATTTCATTGTTACTACCAAAAAATTTTATGGTTTCACTGGTTCACAATTACAGGGTTTTTTGCCATGCACTTGTAGTCCTCTCTTTGACAATGTACAAACTAACTCTGTAATTTTCTATTAATATTTTTTTTTTATTCCCAAATATGAAAATGGATTCACTTGATTTCATTTCAAGGATATTATGTCATGCAATTATATTATTCTCTTCCTATATATGCATTTATATATATATATATATTGTGCATGGAAGAATAGAATAATACATAGACATATTTCCATACATATATATTTCCATACATATACATACATACATATATATATATATATATACATATAGATATACATACATACATACATACATATATATATATATATTTGTATATGTATATATATGTAATTGTTTATGTGATTGTTACTACGAAATTTGTTTTATATATTTACGTTCGGCTCTCCACGTTTCTTTCTTCAGCTTTGCACTCAAGAAAGCTCCCTTTCTCTTTTAGTTGACGTTTTCTACCTCACTATGCCTGTACCATTGTATTTCGTTTTGACAATGTTTACCAATGTTTGTTCATGTCTCACTAAATAGATTTGTTCTAAGTAATTTCAATTCAAATAATAAAATTGAACAAATTGTCAAGATGCACAATAAAGCCAATTGCTTTACAAATTGTTCATAAAAACTAAGCAAAAAATAGATGATAAAAACAAACTGTTCATGCACAATAAAGACAATTACATTACAAACTGTTCATAAAAACCAGAGCATTGAATTGCAAAATATCAAGATGCATATTAAATAAATGTAAACTATTCATGCATCACTGTGACTTCAACAGTGTTCATTTTTAGTTTTTTTAACTGCTCCAAACATCTTCTTAAACATCTACAGGTGCAATCTAAAGGTAAACTGAGGTCGAAACCTAAAACTAAGACTACAAAGATGTCGTCTCATACACAGAAAGACACTGTAACAGCCCCCAATGTGCAACAACCAGTTGCAGAAGTAAACACGAATCCAAAACCTGTTGAGGTTGTCTAGGAGGTTGTTACACCACCAATCAGGCAGGAAAGAGCATCAAAGGAAAGGAAATGGTCATTAGAGAACATGGTATGTGCAGGATCATCATGGAAAAAATAGGCCGTTAAGTGGCAATGAAAATTCAAAAAAATCAGAGTTAGGCAACTTGACATAAAAATTTGAATAAGTTATCTATATTATTTCAAAAATATGTAAGAATATAATCTTTGGAAAATTGAATGTAATTTCTAAATTACTAAGTTTATTTTTTATTTTTAAAAGTCTATTTGGTGAAAATTTGAAATTTCAATGCAGTAGTACTTAAATTTCAAGGAAAAAATAAGTAGGTGTCTTTCTGACCACCCTAACCACAATAAAATGATAATATTTTTTTATAATATTTTAGATATAAGTAGAGGACTCATGTCCGGATGTGACGCATATATTTTTGTAATTTTTTCCAAGTAAATAATTAATTAGGATTTTTTTATTACAACATTTTAAAAATATAAAAATCATATGTCCTAATCAATCTTTAACTTGGTCAAAAACTTCATGAATTCCATTTTTAAATCCCATAGTATGCATATAAATGTGACGATATTTTGATTCAAAAATATGATACCTTTTGAAAGTTATGGTAGATATTTTTCAATCACTCTATCAATCAGACTTTAGTCGTAATTCCAATAGAAAATGAATGATAATTATTTATTAAATTCAAAGTAAAGAATAATTGAGGCATTGGTGGAAAGCTGAGAGTCTCCCTCTACAAACCCTTTCATTTCCATCAATTTTGGCTAAAAATAAAGTCGTCACCTCACATGGACGAAGTCTAGAAAAACAAGGTGAGTTGTCAAACATGTTTTT
Source organism: Sequoia sempervirens (assembly GCA_007258455.2). NCBI lineage: Eukaryota > Viridiplantae > Streptophyta > Pinopsida > Cupressales > Cupressaceae > Sequoia > Sequoia sempervirens. The sequence continues at coordinate 112 of VDFB02207569.1, read as the reverse complement.
TTACGTTGAATTCTTAGGATTGGCATGTCCAAGCCAAATATAGAAGAAAGCCTAAGGCTAATCCCTAGGCAATAAATTCTTTGTTAGAAATATCAGATATCTGTTTCAAATC
>VDFB02207568.1:0-13768 GCA_007258455.2 Sequoia sempervirens | reverse complement strand
TATCTTTTCTTGCTTCGGATGTGGTAACCCTCTGATTGGTTTGAACTCACAGTTGGACCTCATGACAGTGTTTAGGAGTTATATTTTTTACCTAAATCATGAATATAGTCACCCTAAGACAAATAGGCCCTTATGAAATAGAGGTTTCTATCTATTATGTGATAGATTCAACCATGGTTTATGAGATCACTTACAATGTACCTATTTGTTCCTAACCTTTCAGACTGTTATTAAAATGGACCTAAAACATAAGTCTTGAAATGAAAGGATTTGATAGACATACTTGAAAAATACACAAATCAATTTCTCTATCATAGTACCCTTAGTATACTCTGAATAGCCACCCCTTCATTCCAAAATGGAGTAAATAAAGGTACCCAGAAACAAAAGAGAAGAAGAAAAGAAAAAAAAACAACCACACCAAAAATATAAAACAAAGGAAATGCAAACAAACAAACAAAAAAACCAAAAACAAGAAAAAAATTAATTACATATATACAATCATACCTTCATGGGCCGAAATAATGTTTGAGAAACTATCCATTGATAGACAATGGGACAGGTTTTCCTATTAAGGTGCTTAACTGGAAGGAATTCTCACCAAGGATCTCAGCGATCTAATACATACCCAACCAAATTTGGTAGAACTTTTCGTGATCACCTTTCCTCTCTTTGAATTTGCCCCATAGTAGCATAAGGTCTGCTATTCTGAAGGATTTAATTTTGGCTCTTTTGTCGAACCAGCATTTGATAACAACCTGATGCTTGGAAAATTGTTGGAGAGAAACATCTCTCTATTCTTCTAGATTGAGAAAACTAGTTAGTCAGACCTCTATCCTATAATCATTAGAGTAGAAATCTTGCATAAACTGAAGAATAGGCATCTGTAGATGAATAGGGAAGACTAGTTCTTGTCCATAGACTAACTTAAATAGTGAGTTTCCTAAGGTGGCTTTAATTCTAGTCCTATCTTCCCATAAGGAAAATCTTAGCTGTGTGTCAATCCCTAGGATTACTTTCTAGTAACTTCTTAATTACCTCCAATAAATTTTTATTACTAGACTCTACTACTCCATTCCCCTATGGATAGTAATTAGAAGAGTATTTCAAAACAATTTTATGTTCATACGCCCATTGAATGAATTCTGTAGAAGAAAAGGCAAAGCCGTTATCACATACTAGAGCAAATGGTACTTGAAACCTGGTAACGACATACTTGTTAAGGAGCTTGATAACAACATTAGTGGTGTTGTTATTGCAATGTTGAGCTTTAGTCAAACATGTGCAATAATCTGTTCCCATCAAAATAAACCTGTGACCTATAAATGAATTCAGATTAATTACCTTGAAAAAATCTAATGCCCATTGGGCAAATGGTCTTACCTTGTATATTGGTTATAGGGGCATCACTGGATTGCATTCTCTAGATGGTAAAGTTTGACATGTATGACATGTCCTAACATGTTGATGAGCATTATGGAGCATGTGATTCCAACAATAACCTGATCTCAAAATTTGATGTGCCATGGAATCAGCTGAACTGTTCCTAGTACCATGTCTTCCATGAAACTTAGCAATGGCCTATTTTTCTTGATGTTGATCTAGGTAGCACAAATAGATGCCTTCAAAGTTCCTTCTATACAAGGCTCCCCCTTTGAGAATTGTTGATGGGTGTTTTTTCACCTTCTCAACATAGGTAGCACATGAATGTACTGCGTCTCTTGAAAGGCAATCTCCAACAACAAGTTGCTGAAAATTACCCCAAGGTCTCTCGGGTGTCAAGTCATGACATGCTTGGAATATCTCAGTTGGTTCAATGTGATTTTTCTGGTAATCACAGGAAGCCTTACGAAGTTAAGTTGGAGGAGAATTGGACCTTCCAATGGAGTTCTTAAGATGGGAAAGTTGGTGCACAATTTCTATAGGTTCAAACAACAGTCTAGAACTCCTATTTTAGCTTTAGATTTGACTTTACAATGTGCAATGAACCTTGTTCAAAGTCACTATTAAAAAAAAAGGAAAAAGGGAAAAGGAAGGGAGAAGTTCCTAGACCTGAAACTAGCAATGAATAGTGATAATGGAGGACCCTACTATAGACAACCTTCCTAAAACTAAGTTCCACCCAACCAGATTACTTCATAGTCTCATGAAACTAGTGCAAGATTCTAAGGACTACAGATATTCAACCATTCATTCACCATAAGCATGAATAAAAGATAAATTTAGTGCAACTTTCAATTTATTCCTAGACTAACTTTACACAACCATTTACCATCAATAAACAATAAAAAATATGGACAAGGAAGGTTTCCAACACACAAAAAAATTCTTCAATATCAATGCACAACATTAACTAATCTACTAATAACTTGTAAAACTCACAAAAAACAAAGTAAATCTATTCAAGTTAACTTACTATGGGAGAAGAACCATGTAACATGCAATTGGAACTCAAGAATCCACCAAAATCCAATGAACTTCTATTAAAATTCCAGCAACCTGTCTTTACAACAACTCAACTCCCTTGAAAATGAGAGGAGACCCCCTATTTATAGTGTCCAAAAAGAAAAATGAATGGCCAAGATTCAGTATCATTGTGTGGTCAAGATTCACTACAAACTAGGGTTTCACCTACCCCAAATATTTTACAATATAGAATTTCATTTTTTCATTTATCCTATTTTGTCCTCATGTGGCACCACTGTAGCTCTTTTGTCTTCTTGCTAGTTTCCTTTTGCTAGAGCTATTTGGTGAGGAACTCATCATCTATTATGGGATTTCCCTCACTCTTCTTCATAGTGACATATTCCACAAATTTTACGATCAACGCCTGGAGCTTGCTCCATTGCAATATATCTGACTCAATCACTTGAAATTTCAACCTCCTTGATCTACTAGTGAGCACGTCCCAGTCCTTGTCATGCTTTTGTGCATTCTTTATCACCTATTTGGATAGGGTGAAGGCTCGTGCAACAAATCCCATAAAATCCAATGTTAAGGTATTTGTAGTCCCATTTCCCATCTTCTTATGAAAATATGGCTTTATTTTCTTTGGGTCTAGCTCAACAATGGGCACGTCAAAATCTATCATCAGCCTTAGATATTCTTCATAGGCCACCCTAATCTCCTTGACCCAATTGATATCCAGCTCCACTTCATGGACCACTCATTCCAACACTTCCTTTCTGTGGTCTAAGCTTAGCTTCCATGTCTCCATGAGCCAATGTTCACCTTCTACCAAAGAAAACTCCTCCCAAGATTTATCAGGTATCTTGAGAATAGCCTCAAGCTTGGGATACATGATTTTGTATAGCTTTGGGAAGTCAGTGCAAAACTTTCTTATTCCCTCGAGTATATTTTTCACCTCTAGGAACTTGTTTGCTATCCTGATAACACAACCTATGCCCATGTTTCCATTGTAGAGGACTTTTCAAAACCAATCCTCTATGGCCTTTGTCCAATTCTTTCTTTTCTCCAATTTTTCAATGTGGTCCTTGGACAACAGTTGTGGCGGTGCCAAGGATGTGGTAGGGAGCTCTTCAACAAAAGATCACTATTGAATGTATGCTATTAAGTTAGCCACTTGTGCTTTTAACTCCTCCTTGGAAGTCTTATCTTTGTGCATTTGGTGCACAATGGTGGAAAAAAATCCCTAAAAGTGGTCGATCTTTTGTTCTCTTGTTGCTATTCCCAAATCAAGGGTGGAGATATTATAGCTTATTACCTCTTCTCCCATCACAGGGGTGGCTATCTACACCGTTTTGGATCCTAATGTGTCCATTTTCTGATGGGATATGACCTTTGGATTCTTCTCCTTCTTTGTGCTTATTTGGGCTCATGCCAAGATGGCCTCCAGCCTTGCCTTTGGATCCATTGGGGTTGGGGTTTTCTTCTCCAGTCATTTCTTGAGCCATTCGGGCATCTAAGATTCCCCTTTTGGTGATTTGTGATCACCTTTTTCTTCACGGGTGCATTGGATTTCTATTGCTTTGTCACTTGGAGCTTCTCGTTCTGTCTTTTCTTCTTCTTCTTCTTCTTCATCAGAATCCTCGATGAAGACAATTTCCTTTTGTGGGGATTCAGTGGTTGTGTGTTCTTTGGGGCTATCCTCCCCTTTAGTAGTTTTCTCTTCTTCTTCTTGGTCATGCCCATGTTCTTCATGATGTTCCATTTCAGGCTCTTTTGGGCTTCAACCTCTTCCTCGGGCTTATCTTCTTCTTTCTTTTCCTCTTCTTCATGCCAAGGAGGCATTGCTTCATCATGCTTGGGGATTTTATCTTGTTCCCTAGTTGGAGGCTTAGTGTCCTCTTCCATTTCCTCTTCTGCATTCTTCTCCTCATCGGAAGGATGCCTCTCTACTTCTCCTACATTTTTGAGTTGCTAAGCCAACTCTTCTTCGAGCTCTGGATCAAAGGTTTCCACAATATACTTGGTACTTGGCTCTTCAGTTTCCTCCTTGGATGATTGCATTTCTTCCTCCTCTCCTTCACACACCACTTTATCGATTACTAGGTGTTGGTACTCAAGATGCTCATGGTAATCATCCACTTCTTCTTCTATTTATTTGGTAGCCTCCCTTTCTTGTCTCTCCAGCTCTTCCAATATTTGCATGGTTGCTTTCATTTATGGTGGTTTGGTTGGAGGAGGAGGGAAAAAGAGGTTTGCAACAATCTGTGCCAAGGAAACCTATATTGTCAAGTTCATTAATACCCCAGATAGCTCTGTTGGGATATTCTGCATGTGGTGGGTGAAGGCCTCTAGGAGCAAAAGAGTGGGAATTGGTATTGTTGTTGTAGCCAGTGGGAGAGATGATGACAAGGGCATGGAGGAAGAGGAGAGTGGAGAGGAAGTGGTAGAGGAAGAGTCTATTACCATGACTTGTGTAGTGGCTGGGGTGGAAGCAAGGTGGATCGAGATATCCACTGTGGGTGGAGAAGTGGCAACCATCACCTGAGATGCAAGTGGAGGGGAAGTAGTGGTGGTAATTTCAGCAACAATGGTGACTGCAAGGGTGGAGCTAGCTAGTGGGGACTTTGGTTGCATGGCCTCTTGTTCTTCTCCTTCATGGAGTGAGTCCTCCTGAATGGTGGGAATTTCAGTAAAACCACCTGATGTCTTTGGCTTCTTCGAAGGTTCACCCTCTGAGGCTTTTCTTGAATACACCTTGGGTTTAGGCCACCTTTTAGCTGTCTCTTTCCTCTCCCTTAACCTGGTGGCAGGAGGAGATTTTGAAGTTTCTCCAGTCGAGGCATCAGCTGTCCCACTATCGATCTTGCTTTCTCGTTCATCTTAAAGTTCCCCATATGTCACGGTGGCTCCTTGTAGCTTTAATTGGAAAATCTTCCCATTGATCCATTCTTTTATTCTTGCCTTAATCAATTTCATCAAAATATTGAGGTCATTGATCTATTCTTCATTCCAGTCAATTACTGGTAGTGGGAGGTTAGCAACTGCATTGTATCGAGGATCAACCACTCTATTTTCATCCTCCACTATTTGATCTGGCACAGGGAACACATTGACCTTCTTAAAAAAGTACACTATCATGCACATGTAGTGTCTCATTCTTACTTATTTATCATCCATGTAGTTGGCCCAAAAGTATTTAATTTTATGCACATGGGCGTGTTCCAACCCGACCATCTTCTTGAGCTTATCGTATGGATCCATCTGGGACCAGGAAGTGTGGAGCTCCAAGTTATATTCTGCAAGTTCTTTATTAGAGTAGTCCAGCCACTCGGATGTGTGGAGCTCATACATTCCTTGGCCGAAGGAAAGGGGATAGGGAATCATCGCTCTATGCTTGTCGCTAAGGAGGGTGTGTGCATGCTACAGTTGTTGGGAGAGCTCGAGTATCATCTGGTCATTTGGGTACCTGGGAAGCTTGTATAGTTTCTCTAAGAAACCCTTGGCTTGAATGTAGGTAAACTTTGGAAATTGTATGGACAAGAAGCTGAACCAGAAGATGTAAGCATTTTCACTATGGGTGACTCTCCTTTCAAAATCACCTCCAAGCAGTCTAATAATATGGCCTATGAAGGCATCATTGACTTTGCAGTAGTGCCTCTTGAAATTATTGTATTGGAGTTGGGGATAATTATCATATACCTTTAACTCCCTCCCTAGAGTCTCACTTGGAGCCACAAACAAGCCTCTGTATTACACCTGGTCATCCAATAAATAGACCAAGTAGGATTTCATGTAAAATTGTTGAGTCTTTTTCATTGCCACAAATTTCTCATGCAAGTAATTGTTGATCATTCCCGCCCAATAGAATTTGGCTTCACCTCAGAGGATTTCTTCCACAAAGTACAACATCCATTCCTGGAAGTAGGCTATGGTTGGAAGGCCCATAACTCTACTCAATAGGGTTACCAACTCATGGTAATCCTCGAAGAAGTTGTTGTGGAAGATCTCTTGGTGTACTTTAGTTGCACTGCCCCTCTTTTCTTTTAACCAATATTGATTGATGATCTTTTTTCATTTGAGGGGTTCTTCATCCCACATCTACTTACCATATTCTTTGGGTGTTTCCTCCATCTTAGTGAAGGTAGGGATGTGGAAGGTCTTCCCTATTGATTTGGAAGATAGGTCATGTAATACATTTCTCTTTCTGTCCACAATTCTTTTTGTGTCCTCTTGATAGGCCTCCCGACAAGCCATCACAAGCTTAGGAGTAACGAGAGTGGGCGAGAAACCAACAACTTTGGCCAACCCAGTGATTCTAATATTTTTGGAATTTTCTATTATAGGGTTGATCCGAACCCTTTGCTTGAATTCATCAATATCTATGTGTCCTAGATTAGTGTCTGAGATCTCTCTCTAATCTGTGGTGACTTTGGAGTTAAGGGGATCCCCATTTGTATTTCATCTGGTCCTTATCCTATTTTACTTTGGGTACTTTAGCTAGATTCTTTACCTTTTCTTTCTCCACGACCACCTCCGAAGGTCCTACAACTAGTTGAATATATCCTATGGGCAAGAGAGCAATAAACACATTCGAGCATGAAACATAAGGAAAGTTAGTCAAAATCCTGCAAAATGATGTTACATTAGATAATCCATCACTTAAATATCCTAACATCTCCTTCTGATTATCATTATCCTTTTGGTGGAGGGGGTTATAACAATGTGGGCCTAGGGGTGTAGACTTGCCTGGGTCGGTGGACGTTTTGAAGATAGTTGCAGGAGGGACAAAAATTAGGGCACAACGGCTCATGTGTCCCAACCCACATTAAGATTTAGGCATGAAGTGGGGTCCACCGAGGAGGTCAATCCATTTTGATACATGGGTGAAAATCAATTTGAAGATCTAGAGGTGTCAAGCTCATCTTTTAAGCATGCAAGAATAGAGGATAGCTTAGCCATTTGAGGGCCTGTCGTTGAAATGGCACTAACAAGGTAGTGTTCTGCATGCGACAGTCCATCGTGCAGACCCTACAACTTCAGAGGAAGGTGGGTGCTCCATTGTTGAATTTTGGGTTGCTCCGAAGGATGTGGACCAAAAGGTGTGGGCAGACGGTGGGTCAACCATTTGGAATGGAAAAGGCTAGACAGAGGTTTGTTGGAGGAGGCCCGCATCATCGGGTCCATGAAGGGATTGGGAATTCACTTTGTTTATCATTGGTTAGGAGGTAATGGAAGAGTTGGGTTCTGCATAGTGGGCTGATAGAGGTCGGTGGATGTTTTAGGATGGGACGAGCGAGATGAAAGTCTTCCAACGGCTACTTGCAGGAGGTGGTTTGCTAAGGCTTAACACTTGTTTGTTTTCATTTTGAGTTTGGATGGACATGTCGGGTTCAGAATCCACAACACGGATGTTGATGAAGGCCATTTGAAATGTCTGCAGTACTAAAACCTTGTTGATGGTGTTTCTTCGCGACAAGAACAACTCGTGATAGAAAATGACAGCTCCATCTCTCTTTGAAAGATAATCTTCAAAAATAAATTACTAAAAATCACCTTGTCTCTCGTGTGTCGTCCCCATAATGCATAAAACAACTCGAGACATGTGAAAATGCTGGTAATCACAAGGGGCCTTACAAATGAACAATGCTGGAAGTGAATTTTCATCAAATGCAACAATGTAGTGATGCTTTCAACCCTAAAACTAACCCAGATTCAAAACAAACAGCAAAAGAGATAAGGGTTCAGAGAAATTTCAAAATCTAAACTATTTCTAAGATTAACAATGCAAATGATAAACACTTGAAATGGACCAATCCAACGAAACCAATCTCTGCTTGACCAAGATAAATCTACAATCTTGCAGAAATAGTGCAATCTTCTAAGGTTTCAAAGATTTTCAGATCATGAACATTCACCCAAGACAACCCAATTGCAGTTGAAATGAATAAACCTCCACAATTGAACCAAGCACAATGAGTATATTTAGTCCAGGCTAACTTTGCAAAACAACTAACCATCAGCTAGCTGTAAAAAGTATGGACTAGGGATTGCTGCAAACACTTCAAACATTAAATCATAAACATCATTGAATCGGATTTAAATCTAAATCTAACAACCTTGAGCAATTTGAAAGATTGAATCATAAGAACCATGCAAGATAAGTCGACACAAAAGAGATCACCAGAAAATCACAATGTCTTCAATTGTATTGAATCACCAAACTCCAGCAACAATTCCAATGTTCTGTTACAGCATTTGCTTGAAAGAAGCTAGCTCCTAACTCTAATTACTGCTAAACTTGCTTGTATCCATTTGTATATTCCTATGTTCTTTATTATATCTATCTACCCCTTACAAATGAGGCAAAAATTCCATTTATAGAAAACCCCAAACATGTCGGCCCAATTAGATTTTACAATAATAACTGGCCCCAAACAAAGTCAGCCTAATTAGATTTTACAATAATAACTAGCCTCAAAACAGTCACTTAATTAGATTTTACAATAATAACTACATTCCCAAAACAAAGTTGGCCGAGAATTTCAAATAGGACAAGATTTGCATTAAATGCATGAATATTGATCCATGTCACGATATCTAAGAAGATCAAATTCACATGTCTTCTAGAAAGTCCTCCAAATTGTGAGACGCTTTTGATACGTATTCCTAAGGAAAATTCCATTTGAATATTTAAATTGAACACTTCCAGATTTCTCTCTTTTGGCACGAATCCATATGCAAGTCCCCCTTTTAATATTTGTTTAGTCCTAAAAAATAGATATCATCATTAATAGCCCACATGTCCAAATTAAATTCGAATAAAATCTTGGCCTATAAGAAAAACTTACATTTATATCAGGAAACTTTTCACTTTTGGAAATTTTATTTTCAAAATCCTTTCAAGGAATTTTCATTTTCAGGAACATTTTTTAAAAATTTCCACTTTTGGAATAAATAATTATTCTCAAAAAAATTTCCATTCTCGAAATTCTCTGATTTTAAATTTCGTGTTCCTATCAAAGGAGAAAATCCCAGAAAATTGGTCGTAATGATTCCGCACTGCACTCCAATGATGGATTCTAGACCAGAATCTAGGAAACCTCAAATGACGGATTCTAGACTGTAATCCAGAAAAAATCTCGATTGGGGTAAAACCCGATTTTGCTCGCCGTAACTTAGTTTTTTCAAAGTGCAACTTGGGGAAATCACTTGGGTAAGCAAGATGAACATCTAAGGACCTCTAAAGACAATGAAATCAATAAAATTAAGAGGCCAAAAGACATCAAAAGCCAGAGAAAAAAGAGGGTCCCCACTTTCAAGCAAGGTGTGGAAAACGCGAACAAACCTCAAGAATGCAAATCATGAGGCAAGGTCTACAAGGAAGCCTGAACTTGGTCATTTAGGGCATGTGGGAAAATGGATGGAAAATGCAAGGTTGGGGCTTGGCCATTTGAAAGATGTCACCCTTTTGTTGTTTTGAGTTAGCCATTTGTTCAAAGGTGAAGGGCTAGTGGAAACCTACAAAGGATGGTCTATAAAGGGGATAGGTTTCTTTGTTTTAAACTTTGGGTGACGACTAGGAAGGCAGAGCCCAATAGGCAGACAAACAGGTCGTGAGGGCCGCTGAGAATAGTGGAACCAGGATGGAATCCTACAAACAGAAGTCCATAGGGTTCAATCCACAAATGGGTCAAGAATTAAGTTGTTTTGGCTTGCTTAAGTCTAAGGGGAGATGACTAGGGTAGAACCCACCTATTGGGAGGATGCGGTCAGATGGCCATTTTGGAATGGCATGGTTCGTGGGGAATTCCACAGGCGGGGGCCCACACTTGTGGACATAGTGAGGGCAATAGCCATTTAAATTTTAAACATGTTTTTAAAGGATGGTGATGGTGGTGGCATGGGTGTGGGTCCATATGGCATGGATGCCCTAGCTAAAGAATGACCGTGACAACCATGAATTCTGCATGTAGCTCGTAGGAGATTGCAAAGGGATTTTGCAATTTCAAAAAGTGGGTTTTGTTCACCTGAGTTTTCTCTACTTGATTTTTTAAGATTTATTCTAAATATTTAAGAAATTTTACCAAAATCAAAGAAAAATCAATGCATAGTCCATAGGAGAAAACCTACTTGTGAGATTCGATGAAGGCGAATGAGCAATTGGCTAGCAAAGGCTTTAGATTGGCAAATGAACTCGGCGAGCATGATGGTGGCATTGGCAGGACTCTCTAACTTGTTCTAGACTACTGATAGGTGAAAATGATAGCTCAGGAGGGGCTATTTATAGAAAATAGTGCATTTAATGCCCCTCATAAATGCAGGTATGGTGGCACTTCAAGTTGGTGAACGGGAAACACTTTGAAAATAGCAGTAGGAGTGGCAGAGTCTGCTAGGTGGATGACAGTAAGGAGTTGGACATTCGATCGTTTAACAACAAAAATGGCTATTGGGGCCACGGGTCTCATGGCGCAGAAGGATGCTAGATGAAGGCCATTTGGAATGGCTGCAGAGCAAAGGAAACCCGCAGGGGCGAACCCACACTACTCCAAGGATGCCAATTTTGAGGAATGAAGGCAAACAATTGTTAGTAACTAGATTTGTCCTTCGAAAATGAATGAAAGAAAATGACTCAGAATTCCCAACAAGAAGAACAAATAGTACTAACAGTTGAGTCACTTGCAATGGTATTTGCAAGTGCTCTTTGCTTATTTTACAAGGCACAGCTACCTTCGAATGGTTTGCAATGAATGAAGAAACAAGGTATGCTTTTGACTCGAAAAAAAAAATGGAAAACTACCATCTACCCATAGCTATGAAATAGATGTGAAGGATTAAATTCATAATTAAGTGAATGCATAAAAATGACACAGAGTCCATTTACCCAACATGCACAGATGAGAAACAATGAAAAGAAAAGACAGTAAATTCCCTTCAACAAATGGGTTGTTCTAAATTCAAAGCTTCATAAACAATCACATACATAGTTTGCTACAATAAATAGAACTCTGGAGAATGATTAAAAAGGCACAAAGACATATGCAATCAAAAGATAAAATTAATGAGTGCACAGACCCAAAAATAGTTTCTTTAGTTCTCCAAAATATGAGTTGAAAGCCTCTCTGATTACATAACAAAACTGTGTGAAAAGAAAGTAATATCGCCCCTGCTTCCCTTGTTCTAAGAATAGTAGAAAAAGATCTCCCCTACATAGAAAATTTTACAATATATAACTTCCCCTTCAATGAGACCATTCGGTTTCTAGAACCATTTCTTGAAATTAGATTTTTATTTATTCAAAAGAAACTTTCTAACTCTCCTTTTCCTTTTTCAATTTCATAACTAACTCTTGGATTTGAACTTTTCACATTCCACTTATGTGGACTCTATCTTGATCAAATTATAAAGTCTTTCAAGTTTTCTTTTCATCAATTGACCAGGCTCCTTTGGAAAATAAAGCAAATTTGATGAAACAGTTCACTCTCCATTCACTTGAAAATATCTTACTTGCTTCAGCTTCTTGGGAGCAAAATGAATAGTACGCTTGGAAGAAATTACTAAAGGAAATGAATTTGAAAGAAAATTTAATATCATAGCCGGAACCACATAGTATTCTTCAAGTTTTCTCATGTCATACTGAAAGTGTCTTATAATAACAACCATAAAATTAGAAAGATGTGAAAGCTTTCTAATCACATGGTCCTCTTCATTGCTTTTCTTTCTTAGGAATTACCTATTTCTTCACTAGATTTTTCATCTAGACAGGCCAACATCGACTCATGCTTTTCTTGAAGTGAACTAATCAACACTTTGATCATATAAGTGATTCATCATTAATTTTTTTGGGCATGCCCTACTTTGTTCAATGATAGATAGGTTTCAATATGCCACCAATGATTGATTCGATCATTGCCTTTGATCCTTCATATTTATTCCATGGAAGTATACTTGTGGTCATTTAGTTTCATCTAATAAGGATTTCCTTTACAAAAGGCCACTTATATGCTTGGCCACCATTGATTGTTCCTTTTTGGGTTTTCCTTATGACCATTTTCAAAACTAATGCTACTCTACTATCATGCTAACAATCAAGAAAGACTGAGATTCATATATTGAACTTTTTTTAAAATACTGTAACATTCTTCATAACTGCATAAGGAAATCATAATTACAACTCCCATATTTACATGGGGTGTGTGTATAGAGTTAACCTCTAACAAATCACCACATTGCCACTACCCAATTTGGAGTAGTGGAATAAGAAACAAAGCCTGTTGTTAATTGGAGATGACTAGAGGCCAAACACTTGCCGTATGAAAGAGCTTAAATAAACTGAATACTTTTGTCAATTGTCATTCTAAACTTAATACCATATCTCTGACCTAGATGCTTAATGGATGAAGCTTGAGTTCTTCAATTTGGAGCTCTTGAACGAATTGCTACTTGTTATGTTTCATCTATAACCAATTTGGTAATAAATTTTGAGCCTTTGACTAGGGGAGTGATCCCACATCATACCTTAACCTTTGCTTCCCATGGAGTGCCTATGCAAGCATTCTATTAACAATTATCATGCCTTGCCCGAGTATTCACATTTGTTTGAAAATTTCTAAAGATTTTAACAAATTCCTTCTATGTATATCCTGTGCTCACATTATGCTTCATCTCACTAAGGCATTCATTCAAATAATGAGAATTGTTTGTTTATGCTTGCATGGTATGAAGTTTTGGGTTGCATATTCTCCATAATTAATATGTTTTCTTCAAGGTATATTAACAAATTCTCTGTAGACATAGTTGCACAATCACCCAGAGTTAATCAAATTCAATGTATCTGCATGATTCACTTTATTTTGCATAGCACCCGAGAATGCCATATCACATTGCTCACTCCATCATTTTTCCTCATCATCATAGTACTTGGCTCTTGAATATGTTTTGAGATACTCCCTTAAGCTTCACTGCTGGACCTTAATTTGCTTTTGAAAAATCCAACTTTACAAGATCGAACCCATCCTCATCAAGCAAAATTGTGATCATATATCATAACATAAAATTTGGCCTCATAAAACTTGTCAGACTATTTTAACAAATATGGATCAAATGGAGAGACATTTCGAGCCTCTCAACTCCTCCAAATTCCTTAGATTCATCTATCTCTAGCATGTTGTTTGCACCTATATAGTGTGAAACATTAAAGAGATGAATAACTTTTACTTGCCACCGAAATTCTTCCACAACTGATGGAAGACCAACCTTTGATGGGTAAAGCTTGTGTGACAATTCTATTATCAACAATCTCTATTTAGGATCATCCATAAGTGACTTCAAATGAAAACATAGAGCATACATAGTATTACTA